>SNQN01002631.1:0-31221 GCA_008642245.1 Bassia scoparia | reverse complement strand
AAGGAGACTTCCAAGACTGAAGGTCAAGCAAGCTAGGAATTAGCACTAGACTGTACTTGGTGGGTTCAGAATTAGATACCTGGAATGGACTCACCAACTACCCTTTTATARGGTTAGGTGAGGAGGTACTTGGCTTTTCCTCCAATGTGGGAGCAAAGAAGTATAACATTTAATCAATGTGCGACAAGAGTACTGTTGCAATTTTGTAGAAGCTTTAGAAAATTGCAAACTGAAAATTTTATTTGATTGCAAAGGAAAGATAAAATCAACAAGCTAGAACCTAGAGTGCTCGACGCACAAACACTCGTTGGGTTCCCAAAGTCACAAACACAAAAGCTAGCTTGCCCTAATGTGTTAGCAAGGGATAGATAACACGTCCCACTGGACTAATTCACTCATGCACAAATGATCACCAAAGTTGCCTTGATTTAATTGAAGKAATTGTCATTATATAGCCGAAATATTACAGCCTTAACACTTATTATTATTTACAAAGATATTTCAGAAAAGATGGAAAATTGAAAAGCCTAAAACCCTTGAAATATCYCATGTGTTACAATGTATTTGAACAGAAAATTAAAAGGCTAAAACYGAAAATAATTAAGAGAAATGAATCACATTTCCCTCAATTAAAATCAAATTAGAAAAACCCTTTGAAGAGCCATGCACAAACCGTCCAAATTAATGCCAAAACTAAATTAGGGTTTCTCCATTAATGCTCAATCAAGCCAATTAATTCTGAATTGAGTTAATGATTGCAACTTGCTGCAAGCTTTAATATCCGAATGTAATAAGCTTTTTAGGAGTTTCTTGAAGAGCCAAGTCAAACCAAAGAGCCTCTTGATTGATATTTCTGATTTTGCTCAAAACCCTTTCACATGCATCTTCGAATCTGGACTGAAATGAGACTTTTGAACTTCCATGCATGCACTCGATCCTTCTGCCTTGGTGACTGATTCTTTATGACTCAAAATACTTAAAATAAAGTACTAAAAGAATTACAACTCAATTTACAAGAAATACAAAGTTGCAATTGACTCAAACCAAATCTAGACTAGGATTTGGACCAAACTAGGCTATTCGGACTGGACTGAAATTTGCAACCACAATCTGAATTTTGTTACAAATTTGACTCGACTTAAATAAAGTATATTGAACTCAAAATAACTTGGTCCAAACATGAACGAAACGAACTAAGACTCAAGACTCAAGTTGGACTTTATTTGATTTGGACTGAAACTAGAAAGCATTAAAATGAGGTTGGGGAAATTGCAACAAGTACAACATGGGTCATAATCATGTCAGACTCTACYTTTTAGCTGCTACWGTACGGACCTGCCCTTCTGGGGTGCGCTTATTACGTGGGTATGTGGGGCCCACATGCTTTCCAAATACTCAAGTGGTACCCACCGAATGCCACATGGCACCTAGCGATTGATTAGGTGTAGGAACAATTAGCCCCACGCTTGATACTTATAACGAGGCCTAGGGAAGGTTAGGTGTCAAGAGAAACCGTGTTCGTCTCCCTTGGCTAGGTTATTGTATCGACTCTCGAACCCAATGGACTGAGTGTAACCCGTTTAGGGGATTTATTCAAGAAGGCCAGTTAAGTTGCTGCTCGAAGGTCACGACCAACGATCCCTGACGCCGAATAAGGTGCATCTAAGATGATTGAGGAAGGTCACCCAGGCTTTCAGGTATTTTTAGCTTGAGTGGCAGTCCTCGTAAGGGGAACTGATGACAAAGTCTTTGTGAGAGAAGGCCGGTCAGGCTAAATGAGCCCCATTTTTGATACGAATTCCAAGTTCTAAAGTGTTGTACGTTAGGGCTTTAATAAGCCCAGGTGATCGATCCCGATCCTCAGGGATGTTTGCTCTGTCAGAGGCTAATATGCCCCCAAATCTCGCTATACCTACAGTATAGGCTCTCGAGGTAGAGGAGTCAGGAGATGAGTTATTTACATTATTATCATGATTCCCCCACCAGTAATCTATGTAGGTTAGTGTACGCCTCTCCCTCAATCTGATCAAATCAAAATAAGAGTTTCATTGAATGTCAGATCATCGTTTTAGTAGTTCACTGTATGGTTAATCCATCACCATCAGTCTGAAGAAGAAGCGCGACCAACCGAGGAAAAAAGAAGGTGATCCTTTCATCATCGACTGAAGGCCGCTACATGCGGCGCGATTGGGTATTCACACATACGACTCGAGATCGGAAAACGAGAAGCCATGCTCTCATCCGAAACCCTCGCATGTGGCTTACGAGTAGACCTTATTTGTGGGGCCACTAGTTGGCGAGTGCCCACACTCTCGTGGGATAACAGGGACGAGAATGCACTGTGGTACCTTGATACACATCGACGTATATAGGCACGAGTCGCGAGCTCTGCGCGCGACACTACAATTCGATCACAATCACACTTGGTGCCCTCCCGAAAGCGCATTCACGATGCCGAGCGCGTGGATCAGACACTCGTCTTGTACAAAATTGCCCTACTGTCCCACCACTGAACGAGAACTCTGAGTCAGATTGCAACCCACAACACTATCAACGCGGCGTCTCGCGCGAACTTCCTGTATACAAAGAACTTAGACACATTAGGAGGATTGTTCTTTGAGAGCTCATCTCCAACAACATACTAAAACCATAACCAGTAATTTGTATAAAATAAGAAAACCAAAACTCTAAGAGTGGAATAAACAGTGGCTCGTTGTGTCAAGGCTTCTCAATAAAACGCTTGACAAAACATACGAGATTGAGCTAACAAAGCAAGCAAAAAATAACTGCTCTCTTTCGGGGTTTCAAAGGTTTTCCAAGGTTTTTCAAAAGGTTTTCAAAAGCGGTATACTTAGCACATGCTGCTTTCTGCATACATACAATCTCTGAACATAAAGATAGAATGCTCGTTCGCACAATTTTACTACTTGAAATCCGCACAACCCAGTATCTTTAAGTCCATTTCTTGCCGATATTTTATACTATGAGAAATTTGCTGTGAGATGAAAGGAGATTTTTGCAAATCGATCTTTATATCATACAGTCAGAGGTACTCTGCACTTGAGAAATGAATATCATACGGAAATTTTGAAGAAGAATGACAGATAAGTAACAAGTAACAGAAGATTGAAAAGTAAGTGACTATGACTCGCTGGCAGTTATACAAGATTAGTACGGATGGAAGTCTGATATTTAAGGGTGAACTTCTTTCTAATAAAGAACATCTGAAAATCTGTGAGAGGAGCTCATCTGAGTAGCTCAAATGAGTCTGGAGGAGATAGCAATGTACAAAAATTGAGTAGGAATCTATGATGATGAGTCGGTCGATCAAAGGAAATTCACGAAGAAAAATCGGTAGCGAAAATCTAGTAAAATACAAATTACATAGACCGAGGTTCGTTTTCTCTCATAACTTAGCAAAAAATATGAAGAGCCGCAAATACGCTGAATTGGATTCTAATTATTGCTGAGACTTGGTATGTAGTATTACGTGTACACCACTAACAGGACTAATACGAAGATAAGCGTAGGGAACGTATCGACGTGAGCGTTCATTGTTAGGTACATGAGTGCTATACTTACTAGACACGGCAATACCCGTACCACTAAAGGAGACTTTGAAAAAGTATCCTTGAATATCTCTGCTGGGTGACGCGTTCTTGTTCAGTCTGTTTGAGAGTCGATGATACGAGGAACGCAATTCTGCTTTTCACAAGATTATGAAGATCAAAGCAGCGTTATATAGCGGCTGTAGAATGCGATAGAATTGGTCGCGCTTTACCCTATTACGTGAACGTTACCGTATTAGCTTATATATGCTTTGAGCAGTTTTATGCCTTTTTTGTCAGCAGTATTACCTCAACTACTACTTATCTTGACTTTTGCCTCAGTAGGCATTGAATTTACAGCTATTTATACAGCAGAGGTTTTCAAGCTCTTGTTTTATGCACCTCGTGCTATTCATATTACGCTTCGGCTTCGCCTACTATCAGTCCGATGGACTCCGAATCGACTTCAGTTTGTCTCTGTGAAATATGTCAAGTACGACTTATCGTGTCGAACTAGAGAATCATCTCCAGCGTGATATACAACATGTCATCTCTCTTATCACTCTCACATTCAACAAAAACATCCATATCTTATACACTCAATGAACGACTCCTTATGATCATAGAGAGCATCGATGGTCTACTTTTCGGACAAGTTTACTCAACAGGAGGCACGGAAACATCTACTGGTTAAGGGTGAATTCTGAGACTAGATGTGAATCCCCCGTAATTTCTCAACACCTATAATCTTACTCCTTCACATAATTCTATATTTTTATCTCACTGTGAACTATTATCACCATTGTTATGGAAGTTTTTAATTATAATTATAAGCTCAACTTGTAGTAATAATCATATACTCTTCTACTATTTATAAATCGAACTCATGTGATCAAATCACAATTGTAGATTTATCATAAACGTAACGTTTCATTGTTTTCATCTGTTTCGTTTTTCACCTTTTCATGTGTCACATTTATTCTTATTATATATTCTCCACAATTTTAATATTTTATATATCCCGCTAACACTTTCATTTGATGCTATATTGATGATAGTTTCTCTTGATGTCTACTTCGATGTCGAAAGAATTCCATCTTTGCTCTTGTGATTTTATACGATTATATTATCTCTCGCGGTAGCCCTAAAACCTCTCTCAGAGGTCAGTAGTATCAAGGGTTTTGATTTCCATTCTGTACATGACTAGGACATCAATAGCTTCACAGCCACTGTCGAGACAAAGGATTCAATTCATTCGACTTCGTTTTTTCAAAGACTCTAGCATTTATAGATAAAATTTTCTGATGACATATAACTAGAAGAGATGAAGAAGTGAAGGCAGAATCGCACGTGACAGAATACTCATGATGATGACACGTGATGGAGATGGAAGTGCGACGTGGTCGCTGCGACATGCCGTCTAGCTGCACATCCGCTCTCCGTCTTATGTGTGAATATCTCCTGCCCAGGCCGTAAATGTATTTGCCGCCAACCCTGTTGTGCTTGTGCGTTGCTGTGTCTGCCTGCTGTTGTTACTATGCGCCTGCTGCGCTGGTGCTGTCAATGCGTTGCTTTGACACCTCATGTTGTTGACGACCGGGACTTGACCTGACCTTAATCCTGTGTTGGACCTATCAGGCGGTTCACATACCGACTACGCGAGCCATCAACCTGTCGTGTTACGGTCGTTACTTTTAACACTCCCCTTATCTCCATACTATCTTAATAGTGGTCATCTCTCAATTTTCATACACCTGTTTCTACCCGAATGAGATCGCTTTCTGACATTCCGATGAGTTATGTATTTACTAGAAGTCAGCTACCAAACTTAACTACATTAATGTTTACATAGTCTGACAAAATTAGGTTTAATGATATGCTCTTTGAGTTTACATCTTCAAGTCCATAGCTAAATTAACTTAAGGTGTAGCTATGTCTCTATATATTAATCTTGTCTGTTGTTGATTTTTAACATAAGAGCAAAAATTAATATCAATGAGATCTCGCTAGATTATGAGCCTGCTATCATAATGTCATGAGAAGTCAGAGAGAGCTTGGTATTAACTACAGAGGTGCGAAGTTTTCGATACGCATGTCCTAACGGCTAACAGCGCTATCGAATTCTAATACGATGTCATCTGTTGATATTGGTAGTACAAAAGGCCTATGTGGTATTTGGCCGACGCAACGTTTCTGTTCGTCCGTGAAAACCATCTAGGCACGTGCGATCCCCCCTACTCGAACAAACAACTACCCCAACGCACTCATCGTAGCGGAATCCGTGGCTTTGACATCTCTCTAAACGACAAATAAGAGACATCCTCATTTGTAGTACTCGAACGTTTCTCTGCAAGTGAAATTTCACGCATCCTTCTACATCTGCTCAGAGGTGTGGGATTTTGAGGAGTCGCGGCTCTCAATCTGAATCCTACCACAAAATTCTGGAGCGAGTTCTTTTGTCTTACTGAGGAATGAATATCAGCTCGTTTACAGGGCTATCTGATGTACAAGACAGCTTGAAAGTATAGCTAAGCTAACCTCGTAATTCCATCTGATCTTGTTTATCTGTCTAGATAGTTTATTCAATAAATTTCAGTGATGCTTAGTGTTAACACTCATCTCTTTCTTGTATATCTGAAGCCAATGGTCAGTAGTGTCTGAGCATAATGAGGACTCTTCTTTCAGCGTACATAAATCAATATTGAGCACTGTAAAATTACTAAGTCAGCTACTCTCGGACCACTTATATAGAGGGCACGCGATATTCGTAACCATTTGTGGCTTGACATCGTTGTTGTTGTCGACATGAAAGTCAAGACTAGAACTAATTTAACGAGTGCTTCAAGCTCCGTACATCCCGCCCAACTGTCGAATTAAACGGGTGCTGATGGATTCACCGTTGTCTAAAAGAATTAACTGTGTTATTTCTGTTCTAGTGCATACACATCTGCCACAGCTCTTTAGGCGTGCATAACACTCGCTATGATTTGCATATAGAGTGTATAAACTTGATGACCCATACAGCATCGTGAGCGCGTTATGCTTGTGTGGAGTACACGTGCACTCTGTCTCCTATAATAGCCCACGATCTAGACTCTTATTAGTATTGAGACTTGGCCGGGCACATTAAAGCTAACTTCAGTATTGCTGTGCCTAATATTACGTGCTAAGTGATGTACATTGATTCGAGTAATTATTGTAACTCACTAGAGTCTCATAGGATGAGACTTTACAGTTACTAGAACCTGTAAACACCAACACTGTTGGCATATAGTCCGAGCGTGTCATCTTTTAGATATCACATTCATGCGACAGGCTCAAATTATCCCTAGTAGGTGGACTTGCGATTATTGACTTTTATATTCCATTGGCTCCCTCACTCAGTCTGCGAGCCAGTAGACAACTAGGACTTTGATCCTTCAAGTTTTCGACTTACGTCACCTAACTCTGCGCGACAATATTCCTGTGTACCGCACCAGTTCATGACCTCTTATGTATCCTTGACACTGATTCTAGAGTTCTCCCTCTGGTAATATACTCTAGTCGTTAGGGTCTTGACCAGTCACGAATATGTACACTTTACTAAGTTGGGTGATGGAATCGCACAGACTTCACACCTGAGCAGACGCTGACTTTGGACTCACCTTGAGTGTTAGGACCTGCTCTTCAGTCTTGTGTCATAGAAACTCCATGGACTTATGTCAGGAACCACTACCGCCTATTATCGCCTAACACTCACTAGTTGCCAACAATCTGACTAACTACTCTCTTGTCTCACTTCTTGTGTTCTGTGTGCGTCTGTAATTACAGTAAAAGTTAAGTGAATAGAATGATATTCTTTTGCACATTCAAATATAAGAAGTAAATTCACACTATAAATATACTCGATCTCAAAAACAGAGAAAAAAAAATCAACATTCAAATAGTATAGTATCTGAAAGAATCAATTCAAGAAGAGAATCTTATCACAGTAAAACAATTAACTGAACAGAGAGGCTATAGTTGGCTTGAAGGGCACCTTGCACATTCATTCATTCTCAGGCGGAAAGTCCAACATGAGCCATTGGACTTTGAAACAATAGACATGCATGTTGCTATAAAATGAAATTGCTTCATCATTGATATTGTGCTGTAATGTATGAGCACTAGCGTCATGTTCTGTTCTTTACTAAGGCGGTTTCTATCTTCAATTTCTTTGGATGCAACAGGTGAGCCGCTCCAAATGCTCAATATAGATCATCGACACTGAAGAATTTGATTACACAATCTTACATGTTCATCCGAGCGTCCAAACCAAACCTGTCCTCTAAACCTTCCCTAGATCCCTCAGCCAGCGCAATCCAATAACCTTGAGCCTATCCACATCAAACACTACTCGGAACTAGTCATTCATCATGCTACTGTCATCAGCCCTTAGAAATAGCCAATTCGCACAATCAAGGCCGATTGGGCGCTGCAAAGACCTTTTTATATACGTCCAAATCTCCTTACACACCTAAGATCCGTGCCGTCATTGATCAACGCGCGCCAACTCAACATCTCATTCCACTGCTCGTATTATGATCGAACAATGAATCTAGGACCATCAGCGCTATTAGCCCCACTATAACTATCTAAAAATAGGGTTAGTTGGAGACCCTCATCTAACTATGGTAGACGGGAGTTGCCGCAGGCCCGTCCGCAACAATCGATCAGTTCTTAAGAGAGGCTCCAAAAGTTGAAACATTGATGTCTTGTATCTGACATAACCGGAGCAGCATGTTGGGCAATTCGAGCTTGAGTCTGACAGACTCTCACAAGGAGAGTGTGTATTTACGGACATGGGAAGCCCTTCCTGGACATAGGTCTGATCTCTCAAAGGTGCTAATGCGAGAGTAAGAAAGTCCACCGACCCCACCCGTTCTGACCATCTCTCCTCTCTCTCTACCCCAATCCTTGCAACTCTCTCAACTGCTCTCTCTCTCCTCTCTGTATTCTTCGTACTACCCCAAGTTTCAAGCCATAGGACATGTTGAACACTTTACCCTCGGGTATTGCCATAATCCGTAAGAGTGATTTGTGTTCACAGGACGGCATCCATTAACGCACTTACTAATGGATCATCGACTCAGCTTGCGCTTTGTCTGACACTAATCTGCAGACTGCTTTGACCCTCGTCTTTGCGTTCCTGGTGGGAAGCGCGGATACATGGAGTCCAACACAATGTGCATTCTTGCTCATCACTTCCATGACAGAAAGTCTAATCAAAGCTATCATGAGTGCATAGACATTCTATGGTCCCGCATTCATGGCAAGCTACGCCGTAGAAGGCAGTAAAAGCATTCAAACACAACTGCGCACAAAGTCGTCGTCTACTCTAGCAGAGAGCCTTGAGATCCATGAGTAGTCATCTCTCTCTGGAGAATAGAACTTTCACGGGGATCATCTCTTTGTATCGTGGTAGCAGGCAGATATAAGTCTGGGTATGATTGTAGAGTTGCACGCTGTCCTTCGTGCGTTTGAGTTTAGGGCGAATAACTTGTATATATGTTATAATGTTGTTAAGTAGCTTAGGTGAACACCACAGTTGGTTTGTGGGCTGCTTTGCCTTGGGAGTAACACAGGTGTGGCGTAACTCTCTTGGGGGGTACTACATCTATGTCCGGACTGCTTTTTAGGCAGATGTGCTCGACAGCCACACGTTTCACATTGTCTACTGATTGCGCTGATTCTTGTCATGTTCACTCAGCCTTTGCTGATGTGTGCTTTGTGTTGTTTGTTGGTCAGTCTCACGTGCTTCTTTAGGCTGGGTATCTATCGGCCGTCAGCCGTGATGCACCTCTGACCTATATGTTCCATTATGTGCAACAGTTACGGGCGCGACGAAACAGATTTCTTCACAGGTGTGCCGACGAATACAATAGGCTAACTAACACTTGTCGTAGATGTCCAAGCACAGGTACTGATTGGAAGCGAGTAACAGTATCGTGCCGTTAAGTATTTTCATACGATCGTGTAGACTCTTCAGAAGGCGGAGCATTTGGACTTATCATCATATTGCCTATGTTTTTACCCAGATTACAAGGCCCGCAGATTTATGGAGCCTTGGTTTAAAATAAGGCCGTAATGGTTCCAAGCTTGTTTTAAACGGGTGGCCTCTATTTCTCTCACATGATAGGATTCCCATTTAGAAGATCTACTGATTAATTTACGCGATTGCAGTCACACATCGATTTACACATTAGTATTAGCGCAGCCCTAGATCGTAGACGTTCGTCATTTTCACCCCTAGATGACTTAATCATCTCATGTCTGATAGCTTCTTTGTAGTACCTATTATGCTCAAACACGTATTTACTACACCCGATACCGTCAGAAATTGTGACCATTGTATTAATACTGTTGAAAACGGATGCCTAAACAGGTTGTCCATAGTTAATCTGATTTAAAGTGAGTCACATAGAATTCCGGTCTTTGGTAGCAACATATACAGATGTTATACAATAATCACAAGATGCCAAATTTAAATGAGTGAATCAATATCCGAAGATTGATGTACAAGATCATCGTTCATTTCTAATGTATTAAATTAGCGAATACTCTCTAACTTACCCGGTACTAAAGTGCGTGCGAGAGAATTATCTGAGAGAAAGGCATGACATAGTCATGATAGTTCTTGCATAACCCTAATGTGACACAATACGAATCCTTCGACGTCGTATGACCAAAATCCACTTTACACTGACAAAACAAGTGAAACATAATCTGACTTTGTCTAAGTTCACTATCACACCTCTCAACACCATTCAAAAGCCCTCTTGAGCGCACATGAATCGTTCGCCCTTGAATCGAAAAGACCTACCTCCACAAGAACAAAGAACCCTTATCTACAGTTCTAGCTCATTGCGACACCAACTGGTATATACTTAATAACTGACACTAACGCAATGATGAGAATGAGAGTCTGAATCTGACACGAGACAATGAAACAATGAAACACTCTTAGACAACACCTCACATTGTGTTACAAAAAAACACCATGTTGAAGACATACGAGACATGCATCACACGGTTATTGTATGAGCGCTATATGAGAGATTGTCAGCTTTCCACATCACACTTCGCATATATAAACGCATAATTTACAATCACATATAAAACTTCATACTTCTCTGCAATAGCCAATGGGTATACTTCCCACAGTATAAGTGATTAATTCAAAGGATGTGAGAGGGAAATTTTAAATAGTACAATTGTCCTACAGAATGCCACCATAAACCTTTCCCTCTTCTGTTCTGATTCGAATATCCCAGCGCAGAACGATCATTCTATTGACCCTAATATCGTCTGACAACTTGTATCACATTAGAGCGTCTTATCACAATGCCTTGTATGAATGAGAGTAGTGAAGAGTATGTGACAAGTAAAACATAGTCCAGAGCATGAAGAACACAAAAAGAGCCTAAGAAAACACACCCTGGTAGAAGACACGAGTATGAATTGTGATCGCGATCTCAAAATGGCCTCAGATAACCCCCGCGTCAAGAAAGTCTCGAGATGTGAATCAGTAGAAATGATCAGAATTTATGTCCAGCACTTGCGTCCCTGTAGCATCCAGGCCTAGTGCATGCAGTTAGTAACTATTTCAGGGCAACTGCATCGTTGACCACTAACGCAGCCACTATAAATATCCAACGCTGGATTCTGCAATTTAGTACCAATGTTGGCGGGATGGAGACGTCAATCATACATCCATTGCGACTACAAGAGACGTTCTACTATACCACATCGGCTCTCATAGCAGCGTATAGCGACTCATCATCTATTGCGTTAAGCAATCCGTGACAGCAAAATGCATATACGCTATGGAGCGTATATACGCAGAGTGGCAGGACTGATTATGTGGATCACGCATCTAAAGACGAGGAGTTGCCAACACATGTTCCACGACCATAAATACGCCTCGTGCTCCTCCAGAGCCGTGTTAATGTACGCTCAACTGTTAGTCGTTAGCTGACATAGAATTTCTATTTCCAGACGTACTATCCATCAGCAATATTCGTATTGCTTCAGGACGGAATAATTCTTTGCACGATCACGGCAGATTGGTTTGTAAGATACGGACTTTATGTCTTAGAGCAGCACACGTACCAATTTTCTGACCTCAATTATAGTTATTTAGATACGTTTCTAGAACCATTCCGGCTACTCAATGTCCTCCGTTAATTATACTCACGTATTTCGCTATTCTGCTCTTTAAACATTCTAAAATTCACAGACATCTCTCCACTTACATGTAATAAACTCCGCCTGAAGACATTGTGAATCTCTAATAACGAAACATGAAGTGCTAGGGAGCTTCACACAACGTGGCAGCGACTTTCAGGAATGCAATCATATGCTAGTGATGTCTAAGGTCTTTAAATCGCAGGAACTGAGTGTTACTTGAAATAATAAAGACAAACACATTACACGTAGGCACCACTTATAACACCCAAGTGTGTCTCCCAAAGAGTTAACCGATGAGAAACATACCACGATTCGAAACGATTCAATATGAATTCCTAAAAGAGTAGCGATGAGCGCAGATAACTTCGTACACATACAATCTCTTCGAGAAATATGTGAACACTTGTCTGTAAAATGCATCAATTTGTCATTAGAACCCTTGACAGAGAGCAACACGCGGTACAAAAAGTAATTAATGTTCATAAATCTGCCTTCTTTTCCATCCATTGACCCTATTAATTTTCTCTATCTTCTATTGGTAATTTTCTTTTAACTTTAGGATATTTATACATCGTACTAAACTCTGACTACTTGCTGCATCATGTCGAGGTCTTCCCACCATTTACTTGTATGAGTGAATTCTACCAGAGAGTACTCTTTATGTATCTATACTTCACAACCCAAATTTCGTCGTAACTCTTTCTGTATATTCTGGCAATTTCATTACACGAGAGGTATTTACAAAACTTACTATATGATAGATGAGGACACCGCCTATATAATCAATACATAAAAAAAATGCAGAGTGAACTAATCACTGAATACAACCACACAACTTATAGTACACTGGGAAGAGTGCTCACTAGAAACGCATCACTATCTCGATAACGAGCGTAAATTCTCATGCCAGAACTATGTCGGTTCATACGGAGTTACGGAGAGTGCGACAATGCCAAGCTAGCAAGAAGATCGACGTTCAATGCAGATCTCGCTTGAATAGTAACTCTTATCGCGCCGGGAATAATGAGCGTATATACGGTCGGTGTTTCTTTTTCCGTGCCTGTACATACCCTCCTTTGCCTCATTTGGTTACCTCGACAACCTTTCGTCAACAACACAGAGATTTACTGAGATTGCTCTTACTTTAATTCATCCGTGCCCCATGCGTGTTGGTATCCCCTCGGAAGACGTCCGTCGTGTATCCTCGGTTCACTCGTGTTCTACTCTCGCACTACGTCGTCTTTGCCCTATTAAATAGTGACATTTTACCAAGATAGCGAGGGGCTATGCTTTGCGTGTGTCTTGTTTTTCAAATCCATATTGACAGCGTGCAGTAGAATCAGAAAGTGTGTATGTAGACCTGCTGGAGGTTACTCACCAAAACCATTCATATACACGATATTCTATTCCTATCACACCCTGGTAACTGGATTAAGTTAAATGTTATGAGTCTCTGAACGCGACCTCTTCGTGTACTGAGCACATGGTGAGACCCACTTGTTAAATAGTAGTTCCGAATCTTAACTCTCGCGAATCATGTAGCTAGAGTACCGAGAGACTTCAGACTATTAACCACTTGTATATCGTGTTTCGTCGTCTTTAGATTCATGCATTTCGTTTCAATCGTGCTAAGATTTATCCACGTATCATCTAACATGTTCATTACTTTGCGAACTTCTTATTGATTAGTGGAGAAGTTATATTCACAGTTGAGCGTAACTGCCAGAAGAGTGTTTGCCTTGTAGACTATTCTCATTTTTTGCAGCGGAGAGAATTCATCGTGAATGCGAGAACCCACAAGACGAGGAATTCTCTTTATGCCTACTATGCGCTGGATCTAACATTGTTTCTACTCCCTATTGGCTAATAGCGATTCAATGGTAGACGAGCTTGTGGATGAATATAATAATTCGAGTGATTTGTCATGGAATCTCCTGTAAAAGTTTATGCGTCTTGTGCTGTGAGTATTTACTATTTTTATCATCTTAGAGTATCTGTTGATAGAAAAATAAACGAGGTGAGAGACCTCTGAAAGTGTTGGCATATAATGGAACTTTTCACACTCTAGTTTAGATCTGCTGCAGGAATGAAAAATTTTCCCAGAAACCGAAGACTAATCTCGGTCATACTGCATGAGGCCTCCTCTGTTTAATATGTGGTGAACTAAAGAACAGCACTAAATGATCACCTTATCCATTGTAGCACACGTCATCCTTGTGTAGTATCTGAGTCTGAAATGAGAGTAACCCACCGTAAGATACCTTAATAGGTCGATATATAGACTGCCACAGTCCTAAAGTGTAAATTGAGCTTGTCTAGGGATGTTGCAGTTACGAATCACTGTGGTACAACCCGCCGAGTAAAGCTCCTCTATCCCATATCATCGGAAATTACATCCCACTCGCTTCAGAGACCTCTGGAGTCTAGATTGCGGCGCGAGCTACATATCGTTGCGGCGATTGTGTGTTAAAAGATTTCAATCACGCTACCATGACCCACGCGAGAACCCTATAGCGAACGAATCACGTTGAGAGTTACTGGATCGGACCGTGCGGGGCCATGTGTGCTATAGTTTTAGAGATGAGGGCACACAACGATTAGTGAATTCCTTCTTGAAACGGGGACGGCATCCACATCCTCATAAATTTTCATTAACTCACCGATAGACTGCACTGGCTTTGTCGGGAAGGTATCGCAGTGCTGCGCCGTTACTCGACAAAACAACCGTACCCGCAACAGCACTGACACGTGCGGTCGTCTCTTGTAGTGACGTCGATGAAGTCGCCCACGTAACACAATACTAGTAGCCGACTCTCTGGCAGTGCGAACTAGGCCTAATAGCACCTCCGCTGCAAGTGGAGCCTAAGCCCTACTGGTTGGCATCTAAACAATACCACATACTCTTTGCATCTTGTGTGTTGTTCTGCTACACAATGTTATTGATCTTAGGTTAGTACCTGATAACATACTTTAAATGCAGGGGAGAACTGTTTGGGTTGGGCTAGATGTGTGCAAGTGGAGTGATCGACATGACGTGGGGACATATGCCTGTTGAGCCTCTGTCGTGAGTACCACTCTGCATCAGAAAACAAGAATAACTTATGCCATTCATCATACTGTACTGTAAATCCCATGTTGGTGTGTATGAGTTCTTCAGAGTCGCGAACGTATATTCTGAGGTAGTTTGCTGTATGAAGATCAGCTGGCGTATATGATAAGACAAGACGCAGGTCACGATATTGTTATTCTTAGAGCCAATGGGAGATCTCAGGTGCAACATGCTAGACATCATCTGGAGCCAAGAATGAGCAAGGTGGACTACAATAGGTGCTAAACATGACATGTGAGTTCCTGGATATAAGGAAATTGTTTAGAACGTGATTCCAAAGACTAACAGATGGTAATTAACCTATGTACTAAAACAGGACTCAGATTTTCAAATGGTTGTAATGTGCAAGGTAAAACCATGTTTTTTGTTTTTTGCGGTAATTATTTGTTCTAGCTTCTACTGTCCCCGCTATTCGCAAATAATAGGTAAAACGCCAAAGAAAGCTTGTGTCAAGCGCCGATGTTAAGGAGGATTCGATTAGCTGTGCGGTGGTCCGTCTATGACAGACGGTCTGCCAGGGACATTGTAAAGGATGAATTGTTGTTGGCGCCAATTCGTACCTTATGTATAAGTTAAGTATTTAAGTTGAGTATTAGCAGTCCTGTGTGGTAATATTTTGGCATGTGAAACTAAATTAGTACTGAGGTTGTATTTTGGGCTGCCTTCTTAACCTAAGTTTGCGGGCGTCTGCCAGCCCCTTATGTATTAGATCCCATTCGTACTGGCTCGACCACTTAATTGAGGGTGAGCTTGCTTGCTGATGGCTCAGAGTGAAGCCCCCGCCAAGACTAGCTCCATTTGGGCATAGGTTTCATGTGTGATGTGTTAAGAGTTTTTAATAGGGTACTAGAAAAGTGTGTCGTCATTAGCAGTTCCTAGTGGGCGTTACATTGATGGCTCTTGGCGTTTAGAATGCAGGTGCAGCGAAAGCACGCGCAGCGTCTCAAGTTAGTCGCGTTCCGAGAGTCCTAGAGGTAGGGCAATGGTGATGTAAGGCCAAGTGAATGTGTGGAATATCACTGCGAGTACTGATGAAGACTTCTCATACTCTTTTTTGTTACAGAATGATTCTCACACCTCTCAAACCACTACCTTTAAGTGGTTGAAATTTCTTATGGAGATGAGACAAGGTATGAATCATGTCGTCCAAGGGATAGTGAATTTCTCGATTTGCTGCAACAAATGCAATGTTAGAGTTGCCATGCACTTGTGATAGTGCGTCTAGAGCACTGAGGTTATCAGAGCATAAGAGCACTATCTGTCGAGCTCTGTTGGATTTGCCCAAATCATACACTTTGAGATGACTCGTAGAGTCCAACCTGCATTGAAGTGAGGAGATACCAATAGCGAACAGCAGATCTGGCCAGACTGAGATTTACTATAGTGTGCCTAGAAGAGGTATATGCATGACTCAACACATGTGCAGAGTGATAATGCCAACAGCATGTAGATGTCCAGGAAGAACCCTTAAGGCTGCATGAAAGATTAATCGCTAGGGAGCGGAGACCTAATCAGTCCACTCATAAGATCACAGTGCTAATTACACCTTGCTCACACAGAAGTGGTGGAAGTGGATATGACGCGTATGGACCCGGGATTATCCCATAGTCTGCATACGCTGGCCTTGGCTAGGAGTGAATGGTAAGAGGTTGCAGCATACTACTTATTGCTGAGGTGCCGACTAATTTTATTTAGTCGAGAGTGATTGTAATCGTACGAGACGGCTTAGAAACACGATATCGATGTCTCCTTAAATAGCTGATGTCACGTCTAAAATGAATCTCATTAGATGACAAAATAGTATCGCATGTATTACACTCGCAGCTCTGGCGAGAAAATCTCGAGAGTCATAGCTCGGCAGCGTTGAAGTCTGAGCGAAGAGGTGTCCTATCGACAATGCCCTCTTGAGGCATCGATCTGCGTGCTACGAGCTTTCTACTGCGTTCAAAATATCATTAGAGACATATGCACTTCTCTGCTGTGAAGTAGTGACTGCGCACCTCCACTATTCTAATGGGTTAATTGTGGCAAACGGCATGTCCAAAAAAATGCATTGAGATGTCTCTCAGAATGATACAGAAGGGACAATCGAAAATGTAGCGCGAACCCGAATCAGAGACAACGCAGAGGTCCGTTCTCTTGTCAACCTCTTAACTGCGTTATCCTAGATACACTTATGCGGTGCTACATGATCTTGACTTGGCGACATATCTTCAAGCAGTAGTGTCCGACTTTTGTGAGCAATTGAGTGCATCTGTTGCGATCTTTGCTTATCGACTAGTACGATATAGCGCATACACTGAAGCGTCTTTGATAACAACACTGTTGAATTTGTGCTTTCGCATTCGTTTTGCTCGTTATTCTACCTACTGTCTAACCCATATTTATATACTTTACTACCAACTCTCAAAATTAGTCATTCTCTTTCTACGGCATATCCTCTTATTCTCGGTCTTTCCTACGTCTAGAAACCGATTTACAATGGAGTCCAGAGAGAGGAGAAGGTATCAGGTTCCATGTGGGTATGCGAGCAAAACGAAGGGCAAAGCAGATAGGTCCTGAATGCATTATAATTGTCATAGAGGCGTGGTGCAAAGCCAGAACTGCAATGAGCGAACATTTGAAATGATCTAGTAAACGAGATGAAGAAGGACGCATAACGTGTGACAGTTAGATGAGTTTGTGATTTCTGACTAGGAGATGCTATGTACAGTATCACAGAAAAGGGCTCTCTCTGGCTTGCAATATTTGCACTCTCTGTGCTAGAACTTTCACTGCCCACGCTTAGGTCACATTAATGATCGCATTTCTATCTCAGTATTCTCATGTCTTTCAAGAATGACACAGCTACTATATGAGAGGCTAAAGAGGATGAGAAAAAGAGATCACCTTTATAACTTAGAACGACTCTGAGGAGTTGAAGTTTTATGGCACTGATTACAGCTGACCAGAGGCATCTATCATGCAAGACCTAAATACCACAGAATCCTCTCAATGTAGACATAGGACTCGAAATGGTAAATATCAAGAAAAAAGATACAAGATCTTGACACGTGAGAGTACTTGAATTGAGACTCCTTCGCTGTATTCTTGGATCATCTCCCATAGTAGCTGATAGACTTCTCATACAGCAACCATCTAGATTGTAAACTCATGCTGCTTATGGACTTATGTGAGACATAGTATCTCTTAACACAGGTACTATGTCCTACTTTCCGACCCGTTCTGGTGATGATCTCTATTGCGGATATTGTTTTCCTATGCGTCTCAAGGTGGCCTTGCGATACTTAGTATAGTTTTATTACTTTTAGGATTGTAATATTTTCATCTACTTTGACTAAATACACTGTTCAAAAATCTCACTTCAGCGCTTTCGTACAGAGAGAGTCTTAGAAATGAGTGACTCCAGGTGCGTAGCCTCTTAATGCATCGTCACCTTGTGCGTAAATCCATGACGTGCGCTTGCGTATACAGAGGACATAGATTTAGGGATACGGTGCCGAGCTGGTGGATTAGAACCACCTGATGGAAACCCTGCTGCTATCTACAGAGTCAGTCGCAGCCAACTCCTCTCAATCGGAATTGCAGAGAATAGATAGAGCCATCTCTGGATCCTCTCTTACGTACATTCCTTTACATTCTCTCTAGTGTGATCATAAAAGGATTCAAGTGTTCTCTTCTCGCAGCTGGATATTTTTGAGGGTTCTAGCTGGAACAATAGTATACCACACTCTTCATTCTTGCCTTTTAATTCAAACACACTAGGTGGATGATGTTTCCCAATAGCTGTTCTTTCTCAGAAGTAAAAGAACCACTTCTACATATCGGTTCCGAGGAAAGGGGAAAGACCATTGGAAACAAGGCGGTACCAAGGCGGTCCATCCCGATTGTTATAGGTCTTACCCATATGGTGTGTCTAAAAATCCTCCCTTAATTACTATATGAGAACAGACAGGGTCATCGAGTTGTGCCCTTCAATAATCTTCATGGGTTACAGTTCTTCCTGGAGTCTAATCCTATCTTCTTTGCGAAAAAATACCTTTGGCGTACGTATTGTGTTGAGCAGAGTGTTGGGGTCAGATGAATGGCGAGCTCTGTCGTGTTAGAACCATTGCTAAAGTGGAGGTCGGGTGGCTTTTGAATCTTTGCACTCCTATCTGTCTCAAACACTGGTTCCCAAAGTGAAGAGTTCTGTCCTTTTGGGTTACATATAATATTCCGTCTCCAGAAATACTTAATTTATACACGCGTCTGCCATCCTAGCTGCCAGGAGACGTTTGTTACTTTGTAAGGCTTCTGGAATGAATATCTTAATTGCTTTGCCTATTGAGGTGTAATGAATGGTCCCCACAATCAGTGTCACTTTTATGTCAGGGGTCGTTAAAATGGGTGGGAGGTGATACCGTATAATATATTTATTAATTGGACATAAGTCGTTGGGGAGCGCGACATTACTGAAGTAGCCGCCTTGTAAGAGGATTCAACGTGAGAACAATCGCAGTATTTTGTTTGTAGCACGAACGATTCTTTATTACCGAGCCATGCTATTAAGGATAGTGCCTTCAACTTTTGGGATATTTTCACATTTTTGCCCTGGATGTTCTGACGGGAGAGTCACACATTAGTCAACTCAGGTTAGAGTACAGACTCAAAGGTTGAATGTGATGAAGTAAACTCTGAAATGTGAATTGAATATTCACACAGTTAAAATGCGAAGGCATAGGTTTTGGACTCGATAAGCCGATTGGGGGGCGGGTGGTAAGAGTCGAATTGATGAAAGCACAACAATGTGATGAGTGGACTTAGCCGGTCTCGGACTCGGCTGAGAGCTCAAGAGTCATCTCTGTGGATTACTGGTCAAAGGGATTTAATGGATTTACGTAACTTTCAGCCCCGTGCAGTTTCACTAAAACATAATGCATCCACGTAGTGAACTTCCTTGCATCTAGTACTATACTGAATGCAGAGCTAGCTGAATGGCTATATATGTCCTACTGAGTCTATCACAATGTTTACTGACTTTACACTTAGACTATGTACATAATGGCTACATAATCTCGAAATTGCAACAGAGTGCACCTTTCGTTAGTTGTTTAATTACTGTATAATTTCTTTTGGCTATTTTTATGTTTCATATTTTCTATGAGATATTACAGATTTGTCTATTTAAAATGTTTTATTTGAAATTTCATCATTCTTCTATCGACACTAACATACATATGTCTCTATTTGAATAATAAGTCATACCAGAGACAAAGTTCGTCATCATAAACAAGCGAACAGTGAGTCTGTGATTACTGCATAGTGCCCTGTTCTCATAATTGCTTTTAGGTGTTCATGCCTATGTTGTCGAACCGGCAGACTGCTTAGTTACATGAGTCATACTATAAAAATAGTGAGTTCCCGAATTTGTCGCTCAGGCTCCAAAAAGAGGGTGGACCTTAAATGTCCGAAAATACTAAACATTCACGATAAGGAGCCCAGTACGTAAGGTCCAAAATTGTTTCTGTTCCTACTAACTGAGTACCAAAACGAGTGATCATAAACACTAGTATTCGATCTTATATCCAGATCAGATATTCCATTCCGTAGTACAATCACCGACAAACTATAAGGCAAAATTGTGTCTTGAAGAGAGTGTCAAATCAAAGTCTCGATAATAGCTGAGGGCGATGCTGTGATAACAGCAACTAGAGGGTACTAGCATGTGTAGTCGCTCATAAGCATCTCTAGAATGAGCCACAACAGATACAGGAGATGACACCTTCTCTAATAGGACCTTAAATGAAATGCGAGGCTCATGAATCGCCAAACTTAAAGATAGCGACTACAGACAGTACGTGTCAAACCACCCTATGTAGCTCACAGGCCGGAGGATATTGTCTCTTAAATATGTTTAAACAGAGTGTATAAGACAAACTACAAACTGTCGTCATCAGCGAACTAACAGTCCCGTCACAAGTTATAGATATGGTACTCCTTCAAAACAGCTCAGACACAATCACACCCTTATCACATACACATTTCGAGCTCTTAAGCTCACGCGTGCGTCAATCTCGTCTCCCTACTCCATAGTGTTCGAGTCTCTACTCATTGAGTATACATATCTGATCTCTCGTGATAGCTAGTAGTCTCACTAGACGCTCAGCCTTAACTAAGTTAGTCTATGATAATGAGACTCCTCTTCAGATGGCTAGCTCACTTTATTCAGCTTCTCTAACGCTGCTCGCTGTCCCTGACTCTGCATAGCACCCACATTAGCATGTATCTTCTTTGGTTAAGTTGGGCATGTGACCTGCACTTGGTGCAATGGCAGCACGCGTTGCCATTTGCGCAGGAATCTAGCACCATCGAAAGTCTTCTCTGGCGACTTATGGGCGTGGAGGTGAATGATGCAGTCTAAGTGAGCCATCCTGACTCTCTTATCCGATTCCGAACTGTGATGGCTAGATGTCAAGCACGAGATAGAGCAGACCAAGATCATTACGATTCACCTGGAACAGACTAAGTACTCATCTGTCTCCCACCTCTATGTTTTCTTTTTTTTCAACGTCTCATTTGCAACTAGAACATGGCCATATGCAGGATCTCTCAAGGATCTGCACCTTCAAGGTAGCTGCAGGCACCAGTTATTCGATGATAATTTCTCTTCAGAGTAGAGAGTCTAAAATAGTGCCAACATAACTCCTCTTAATTACAGTCCATGCAATCGTGATCATTTTCTCGAGACTTTATTCAAGCGCGAGCTCATAGCCTTCTCACTGTCTCGGACCCTATACGTGCTTTCTAGTAGTTCGGCACCGTAGCAGAAGATGCTCAGCACATATATGTAGATCGTGTGGCGCTTGGCGGTGGCAAACTTTCACCTGGGCGCTCAGCGATTTATGTTTCACCTAATCCCAGAGCTTTCTAAGGCTCTACTGCGCGCACCTTAGGGACCAGTCCAGGCGTAGCATTCCACATGGCTTTGCGTGACTACCATGCAGGCACTGTTATGCCAACGTCGAGCTTATATAAAAGCGAACGTGGTTAGAGAGTCGACGGCGCGTCCTCTGTTGCGATAGTATTGTGTCTTCGTAGGCTACTCATGCTTCAAAAAGCTCCCGATTGTCGCTCTTCAGTCCAGATTCGTATCGGACGCGGAGAGATCATACATCACCCACTCCGTTTGGCGCCTAGCGTGTGCTATTACATTAGGGTTGATGGATGTTCTTTTCCAACGGGAGGTTTTGGCTCATTGAGCTCAACTCGCTCCTTGCGTGGATAACCTTTGCTGAAGGAGCACGTAGCCAATCTCAGATGGCCCTCCGACGTTCGAGAGCCGCTAATCATAGCATCTATGTCAAGATTCCATCAGTCGTTGGTTCCTGCGGTGTCTGGTCCGGGGTAGTATCATCTCGCTGTGAGCCGTACTTCCATATCTGTCACATATCTTCCTCACATATCTTCACTGCAGCCCAGCTGTCGACGATATGATGCTGCGAGCAGGGCCCTCTAGCTCCTATTTCGCTGAACGGCCCCATCGATGCTAATTGTCCATATGCTACAAGCCCCCTTCTCAACAGATACCATGTTGGCAAAGTTGCTGCATCCTACAAAGGGCCAGCTTGCCCTCCACTCAAAATCTGCCATTTAGCTACGTTTTAGCGCTCTTTGCTACAACAACACAGCTAGAATTACTATGAAGCGTGTAGGCTATTATGCACAAGAGACTAGCCATAACCTAGAGAATTTTGTTTGGACCACTGGGTGATTAATCAGTTGTTTAAAACTGGTGCCTAAAAGACAGGTTGATCCATATGTTAATCATGACATTTTAATAGGAATGATACACATCTGAAGATGTCCTGGTGTCTTCATAATTATAGCAAACAAGGATAATGTGAGACTAGCTTCGTAGCTATCACAGAAATCTTTCGAATCAAGCCCAGGCACTTAAGTTTATGACAGTTGCATAAAACAATATTAATATCATAATATGAAGGGTAAAGAAAGACTTTCACACATGATTAAGTACAACTCAAGGTGATGCGAAAGCCCTCAATTCTAAACTTCCCAAAGTACTTAAGTCGGCAAGTAGAAAGGCCAATATATGACTTGTTGTTTGCGACAAAACAACAAGTTGAAATACTCGAAGAGACGGTTAAGCCGTTGCTGAGACTTCCTTCTGAGTCAATCCACAATGGAAAACAAAGGCAATAGATCAGGATTGGTGGAGGCTATCTTATATGAGTTGAAAAGATTCGGCACATGAAAAAGCAAGTTCCTGCGCCTAACCGGCTCGCTCTCCTCAATGTTGGCCCAGCTACGCCGCAGAACATGTTGGATAACGTCCTGGCCTCTCCCAAGCAGATTTCACTCATAGGAACCATGACCCGTCCAAGTGAGGCCGCCTGATGAGGAATGATGCTGGAAGCGAGCGCAAGATGAACTTTGTCTTCGCCGTTGGCTAAAGTCAGTCTCCCACTGTGGTGTATGCTCGATAGCGAATCTGGTAAATTATTGCCTTGCATGCTGCTGAATTAGGTACTGATGTTCGATCCACTTATACTGAGTGATAGAGAATAGCATGTTTACAAAGATGTAGATATAGGCGTATGATATGTATGACTCAACGCAGCCAACATAGTAGACGCATAGTCATTGCTGCAAATCGTAGAGATTGCCACAGAACCTCGTGTGTACCTATTTACTTACTGTAGTAGTTTGCTACCTCTGTTGACTGACATGTAAAAGTACAGTTTTTCATATGCACATGTGCGGCTCTTTTGTATGATTGTGTAATGTTAGCATCTCAATAACAATGGGTCAGATAGAAAGTTGACTAATGGAAGTTGTAAGTGTGAGAAGAGATTCTGTATGTGTTGGATGCTATAGCTAAAGTCCAATCTGTCACAGAGACTCGACACAAACTCATGTCTTCCTATCGGCCTGTGGCTTTGAATGGTGCGACAACAGAGAGTGGCATCGATATGGGGAGATTGCGATCGACCTAGTTGTAACTAAATAACACTGAGCGAATGTATAATGTGTTTTGAGTTGTTTTTAAGGAGAGAGGAAGATGGATTGACACGTTGCAGACAACGTGAGACAGAAGAAGTCGCGATGGCAACATACCAACCTCGGGAACAAGGCTCAAAGCCACCCAATGTGCATCCCAGGCACCCCTTGCAGGTCACCTCACCTGAGCTTCACTCAGCCATGTCTGAAGATCTCGAGATCGACCTGGCGACTGAAGGCCTATTGTCTTCTTTGTGTCTTCTCTTCTTGTGGCCTCATCCTCCTCTCACTGTCGATGGACACACCTCGTTCCACCTTCCTCTTTCCGTTTAAGTCGAGGTGTCTGCACAAGGAGATGCTACTCGTGTGACTGAGAATGCAGTTGAGAAGACTGGCCACCCAAGCTTGAACGGCAGGAGCATATATATAGGCACGAGGCAAAACGAGGCAAAAACAAGCCCTGCGTAAACGCTGCCAATCGAGGCCACGGTATCGCGTCAACCACGCGTAGTCGTCACACCACCTTTAGCGCTGCTCAACCAAGTCTAATACCCGCCACCAACTACGTTGCATCCATGTGGAGAGCAAGGGCGTGAGCAGATGGCCTACAGCGTTATATAACGTCTATACTGACGCCATATAGGTTACTGCGTTGGGTCTATGTGAGATGGTGGCTGCCTAAAGCCCGGCTCCAAAGTTCAACTAATCCCCGTGTGAGGGGCGCGGCTCGCCTTCCACTAGGTAAAGTCCGAATGGCAAACATCCACAGGCAGTATGTATACGCTGCTCCTTCAGCAGAGGACCTAATCATATCCACAGCTCCTTGTAGTGTAAGTTGTTGAAGCTCTATATTTTCTCCCATCTAAATCCATAACTCGCAATATGAAGGTGTGTTCGTGACTTCTGAGAGAATTCTTGCGCGAGTACGTTTTCTGATTTTTGTAAAATTACGTGATCTATATCTAGACGCCTCCCTTTCGCAAGAGGTGTCAGGCTCACACAGACAATAACGTTCTCTAGAACACTTCTCTGGCGTCTGATTCTCCTTCTAAAATTGAGATTCACGGTACTTCTGCGCCATTCAGTTTGCAGATTCATGCTCGTTATTGTCTCCTAGCACAAACACTCTTATGCAAATCATAAAGTCTACATAGATAACAATTCAGTGAAAAAAATATAGATGCTGAAAGATTGATTGCTGAACTAAGCTGCATCTTCGCAGAAAAACACTGTGATGATGGGTCTGTAGCGAGCACTTTGACTGCCAAACTACGGACTGTGCCTCAATCCTAAAACATTCTAAGGAGAAAAAGTTAGTAGATAACGATTATCGGCCTTATTGTCGAAAAACCTTTCAGCAAACCATTTGAAACTGTCCCATTATGAAAAAGATCTCGACACAAGAAATCATTTCATTTATTCCGCCTATAGGCACTCTACCATTGACCTGAGTTTAGAAAGAATAGGAACAATAGAGAGTTCGCCGCGTTTCGGTAAATGTACTCTCTAAGTGCGTGATCACAGACGACCTCGCAATTTCCAACTGCTCTCCTAGTCATACGAAATTCGCTCAAGCCCTTCTTAACTCGTTCACTTCCGATCAAATCACAATTACAACTACACAGAGCGCAGGACTATTGTTTTTCATCACATGAAGCGAATCTAGCTTCATTTTGGCAGACAACTATTTTCGGGATACTAACGATACTTATCCTAGTACACTGACTATGTGGAGAGAGTGCAAAACCACCGACACGTCTCACGCTCCTGGCTGAAGAAGATGATTCCAGACCTCCTAGTATCTCTCAACCACTCCATGCTCAGAAAATACAAAATGATCATCTCAAGTAATCGATTGATTACGTTTCTCTTTGATACTTGTTCGCAAAATACGGTCTACGACATTGGAGCGTACAACTAGAGAATGATCTTTCTCTAGAGTCTTAGCTTTAAGCATCGAGTCGGGAAAGTCCCTGCCCTAGACTACTGTATCTTATTCTATTTTCATTTTCGAGCATGTCATTATGAGTTACGCTTAATTTCTGCAATTAGCCTCAAAATGTCTACATTAAAACTTCTTTTGACGAATAATAATACCACGTTTCTTTTTCTTTAGCCCTCCATACGCTTTCGCTTCTTAAACATAATTGAATTACAATTTTAAATGATACGACCTGCACAATCTCAATGGACATAGCCAGAATGGAGGGTCTCTCTTTCTACATAGCTTCCATACACAGAAACAAATCCTTCCTTCCCTCCATTCCCTTCTATTCACATCAAATCAAAATCCCTTTGAGCAATCCCTTGAGCCGATAAACTCCTATATCAATTCGGCCTCTCTCTCTTCTCAATCACCCTCACATCGCATAACCTAACCCATATGACCAAACGGTGCGTTAGGAAAAGACTATGTGCAAAGACAAGAGAAAAAAAAAAGAATAAAAATGGGCATATAACCATAAAGGCAAAAAATCACCAAAGCTTCTCTTACTGAGCACATCATCTCAAATGCACAAATCCATTTCAAAATCCAATCTGCAAAAATCCAGAATGTTCTAAAGCCCATTTCAAAACACAATATGCAAAAGTCTAAAAAGCACACTGCGCACCCGAGTACACTCAGGTGATCTATCGAGCCCTTTTTCAACCCTCAAAAAATCCACACCTCACATTACCATATCCACCAAAAAGCCCTTCTCCCATCACGATACTGCATTGTCCAAAGCAATCACTTGAGAACTACGACGGATCTGATTCCAGAGTTAAGGGGATTACGTACAGAAGCCTCTTCTCGAGGTTCTGAGCCAATATAACCAATTTTGACTTCCGGTACATCCATATTTATTGAGTTTGATATCTCTTAAAGTCAGAAGGTACCAAATTCCTAGTGTCAAAACCCGATCTCACCATAGAATCATCAAAATAGAGTTCTCTTATTAATCACCGATCATCCTCCTGTCAACTACGCACCTACTTCCAACTTCCATTGCACTTAACCTTAGGTCAACTAGGAATTGTGTAGCCTTGTCTTCTCTTGAACTCTACGCAGACCTTAATACTTACAACTACAACGAACATTTATGGGTCTCTCGTCGACCTATAAATATGATCCTACTAGGCTTATCTACCATCCACAGACATCAAAATCAAATAACATTTTCCCTACAAAAGCATTCGAATCAGCATACATGCACGCTGTATTCACTTCCTAGTAATCTTCTCCTCATGCCCCATTCAGTCAAGTACTGATATTTGGGCAAATCAAAAATCACATCCCTCATTCCTCTCTCCTCATGCGGCATTCAGCTCAAGTACTTTTGGGCAAATATCAAAATGCACATCCATACCACCACTCAAAAGAACGGCTAAGACCAAATAGAACACTCTCGATATATTCCCGATCAACTATTCTCTTCTTAGGCCTCACCTCATCCTCATCTAGCCAATTGGCCCCAACCCTTGATTCACCAGAGCATGTCAAAGATAATCATCGTATCCTATAGACATTTGTATGAAATGTAAATGTGCAAGCGAAAGTCAGAGTCACAACAGGTTTATTCTGACAACAGAAACCCCATAATACTATAATCTGCCCAAACTTGCGCGAACTTAACACTCGAGATCCGTCCCACTCTGAACCCCTCATGGCGCTTGACTCTAGCGAGGGCTCCAACTGTACATTGGCGTACTACTCACATCATCGAGTCATGCGCTCCAAAATGAGCAGCCATGTGTCTTCATGCGGAGTAGGGCATTGGTGTGGCAACTGTAGTACAGGCGATCTCCAGTCCGCACAATCCCACAAAAATCCTTTAACCCCATTTGTTCTAGCATTCACAGGTGGTCCGTCTTTTATCCTTCCCTCATGCATCTGAGACGTCGTAAAGCGCAGTTAATAGACTGTCTAGAAATTACAGCGACTCTCCTAGACGTCCCAGTCGACGACCTTGTCATTTCATCTTGGTTGGTTAACAATCTCACACCAGAACTCCATCTGCGATATAGCATCCGTCGCCAACT
Source organism: Bassia scoparia (assembly GCA_008642245.1). Classification (NCBI taxonomy): domain Eukaryota; kingdom Viridiplantae; phylum Streptophyta; class Magnoliopsida; order Caryophyllales; family Amaranthaceae; genus Bassia; species Bassia scoparia. The sequence goes on along the minus strand of SNQN01002631.1, from coordinate 3,333 downwards.
AGTAGACATCAGACACACATACAACAAGTATGCATCACATTTTCACTCAGGTCACATCTTGCACTAAACCTGTCACGCCGATCTTAACACATCCTGACACCATTATCACCACCTCAACACGGACGTGCGATTATGCGAGTTTTCTCCATCTTTCAGTGGCTGTGCGCGATGCAAACTCGACGCATAATACGGACATTCATCGCTATAACGCGACTGTTGCTACACGAACATTGTTCTCTGAAAAAGCGGGTCAGGCCGTATAGGATTAAGATTTGCTCTTGTACAGGAACAGTAGTTAGTCTCCGATTTTCGACCGCGAAGGTTCGAATTTCTATCATCACCTCTCTGCGCATACGGCATTACATCGGCTAAAACGCGATAACGGACTTTTGTTGCTACACGGCAACTTTGCCCCGAAAGCCAAAATAGAGGCATGGTCCGATCCAGAATCGTCGGTAATCCAACAGTTAGGGATGAAAACTTCCGAACAAGCACGAGACAGAGTGTCCGTTCCGGCCGTCCTGGAGCGTTTAAGCATTACGATGACTTTACTCTGATGCTGCCACTACAATCAAATACTTTGAACTTGTCAGTCTACGACGCATCATTTCGTCTCTTCGAGACTCAGTCAAATGTGGCACGGGGACCTGATTATACATACATACACCAAACAGGCTCCATTGCACCACTTCGGGTTTCGCGACACCTAAAATCGTGAGGCGTCAAAAGGGCATCTGTCAACCTAGAACCGAAATAATTCGTCCAGAATTTGATTAATAGCTATGTAACATACACACACTACCTCTTCTATCAACCCACTGTACTGGGAGGAGGTTCTCAAACTGAGATTTCTACGAGGCCAGAAAGTCTCAAGCTCAAATCATCTATTATCAGTCAGATATAAATCTATAAGTTTAGGATTCTTAACGATTGACACTCCCCCGATCAACAGAAATCCGAGCAACAGGTTAAAACATTGACAGTACCTCTCAACTAAAATAATAGAAAGTTGAAAGTCCTAGACTGATGTTATTAATCTTCAGTCTCTAACTCTTCAAAGCTTCCAATCAATATGTTAAAATTACGTGTCTCCGGTTGCAACACACTCATATATTGCATAGTTTCAATTGTAAGAATCAAAGATGTATCCACATGGAAAATATATCATTTGATATGAAAAAATAGCAGATTACACATCCGGCAATCACATGCGAGTCTTCTATCCAAGAATGTGCTTATCGATGTTCTTTCTCCACATTACATACTCAGACATCAACCTCCGTAAACAATAAGCACTCAATAGAGTCCATAACATGCAGCTTACTTGTTGCCAGTGCTAGTCTTGTCTTACCAATGAAAAATCTTACACTATTGTGAAGTCCTCCTAACACCCCGCCTACGTCCTGTACGCATCGTAACATTAGCATTTTGTCTCTTTATTTTTAAAAAAAAATTGTCAAAAAATCTTGCAGTACATCATGCAGTATAGTACTCTTTACGGGTGCTACCTAGTTATTAATCTATCGATGATGAGACACAGATACTTTGAACTCTCTCACAAACATCTTACCGCTCAAAGTATAGATATTTGCAATCAGAATCGGCACGAACACATTTGCATACCTCTATCATGGCGATTACCTTCTTTCTAAGTTGAAAGACTGCAGTCCTTCAATATGACCACAAAGCCCCCGGAATCCGCACCAGAAAACGGACTTATTGTGCCGCGTCAAACCAGATGATTCACTAACCAAGCAAGAAATCACATCGAGAAGTGAACTGTTATCTGACCACTGCGAGGAAGCAAAAATACACACAAGGCCACAACAAAGCTAAAGAAGCTAATATAGAGTTCAAGAATAACGAACATGTTCAGCTCTTCGAACATCCAAATTCGCATTTTGACCATGTTGACCGCAACTAAGTTTGTGAAAAGCAAATAATATACTTTATAACAATCCATATGCTACCACGCACAACAGGAGTCAAAATTTCCTGGGCTTCTTGGCAGTTAGGTACCTCTGAATAAAACACGCGAGGTTATTTCCGAGTTATAAAAACTAATAGAGAGTGTAGTCCATGCGTGTGAAGTTCTTGGCAGAGCTGCATAGGGGTTTCATTCCCCGAAGCAGTGACGTTGGGTCTACCGCACACTCCACATTGTCGGTCGACTTGTTCATCACCATGAGCACTAATCTAGTAACAATGTCGATTGAACAATTTGCGACAGTCCTTGTCTCACAATAAATAATTAAATCCCAAATTAACAAAAAAAGTATTTTTAGTCTTCTTATTTATATATTTTTGAATTTCTATTGAAAAAGTTTGTTACAATGATGTCAAATGATCAAATATTATTCCCTAGTGATGGCATGATGACCCACTAGTCGAAAATGTATAAAATTTTGCCATATGTCAAATTAGATGAGCTCACTTTGTATACATCAATAATCATTTAATATCAATTCAATCAGATAAATTAACAAGAGTACACTACATGTCGGATATATAATGATAAAATTCATATTAACTCTATCTTGCTACAATCATCTTAATTTAAAATTGATTTGATTAGTTTCGTACCACCATCGGTTATCAGATTCCCATGTCATGCTATCATTATGCAATTCATGTTACAAAATCATGTCTAACCCTGAGCGACTAAAAATCAACGAGGGTACACAACTCTCTGTAGAAAACTGGGACTATAACCGAGCAGACTACGTCTGACTGAGCCTCACTACCGACACATGCACATAAATTTCGTTAGTATTACGTTGTTGACTTGTTCGATACTTTCGAGTATTCCACTGAATATACCTCAACTTAGCTGAGTCAACTCCAGACTTCAGTAACCAACACATTCGTAAGAACTAACATCTACGGTGACCTGAATAATACACAGTAAACCACAAAGAGCTATACGACACCTCAAGGTAAAACGAGATAAGATCGTCTCCACAGCAAAAATGAGATTAAATCCGTCTAGTACTGGTCGCCGTATTAGCCAGTCTCGTCTATCAGTCGCGTTACTGTTCGACTCAGATAATACGAGTATGCTATCTGTTAACTCACGAAAAGTCTTGAATACGTGAGAGAGGTCGGTTTACTCAGAATATGCGCTTGAGCAAAGCATCAACTACAAGGCGGTCTATCATGATATTCTACTTCGGTTTTCTCGATAAACTCAAAGGCACTTCGAAGGTATTGACTAAATCCGAGTTTAACTGGCGATTCTCGTGTTTTTTGTTTTCCATTCATGTGCCGTCACATGTTTTTCTGAATCCGCCAATGTTTTAATTGATTTTGTGCCTGATTTTTCTTGATTTTCTA
>SNQN01002630.1:40852-71236 GCA_008642245.1 Bassia scoparia | reverse complement strand
ATTCGAATCCATAGCCCAACACTCCTTAAATCCTGTTCACACACCCTATCCGACACACACTATCCCTCAAATAATTAACTTTCTCCCCATAAATTTAATTTCAATCACACCTTCTACTTAACTCCTAACATCCCAATACCACACTAACTCAATACACTCCCGCCTTATCACTCACTCAATGATCTCACTTACATCACTCACCCTCCCTACACCCCCTTTCCTACATCTTCACATAGCACCACAATTCATATCAAACATTCGATTCCTATCCATCAGACTTAGACACAATTAACTTTCAAAAGCTTACCGTAAACTCACTACAAACATTCTCAAGCACACATAAATCCCAAATAATTTCATCCAAAAATCTCAACCTCCCTTAAACTCAAACTTTATATCTTCACTATATCCACCCTTAATCACCCCTCATCTTATAACTCACAAACCTATTCCTTCAACTTATTCACTAAACAATTCCTTTGTAGCCAAATACACAGAACACACACTTTATTAACAAAACTCACCCAATCTAGAGAAAATTGTACGACATTCAAAACTCTCCCTCCATCCTTCTCCCAACCAACTATCATTCATAAAATCCTCTTTCCAACTCCAAAGAAACAAATATCTTTCAATTGTTACCAATAACCACAACTTGTAAAAAAAATGAATATATTATCCACGACGTACTTTCAAACCCCCAAATATCAGCTACAAATAAAACAAACCATCCTGAATAATACACCTAACTAACTAAAAAAATAACATACCCCCAACTACTTACTAACAATAAAACGAAAATATCTTCACCAAACTTGCTTAACCCGTACAACCAAAAAAACTCACAACTTACCAACACTCTAATCACAACTAATAACTATCACACAACATACTAAAAAATACACTTCAAGAACAATACATCTCATATATCAAACAAATTCTACCCCAAAAATCTAATAATATACAAACATCCCAAATTCCAAACTTCCTAGACATCATTAAACACTCATCTTTTTTTTTCAATCATCCAACTTCACTAAATCCCTCACTAATTCATTCTTAGCCTCCTAATCCTAGCTTAAAAACCTACAAATATAAACCAACATAAAATATCACTAAAGTCAATTATGATTATTAATACCTCATAACACGACAACCTTAGAAACTAATAAATTTATTAACATTATAATAACACATTTCCTCAACCAACCATTTGCAATATTGTCATCTCATCACATACCTAGCTTCAAGATATTTAACAACAATTCACAATCCAAATTCCATACGTTCAACCACCAAAAATTTCAATTCCAACTTCGCTACAAAAACTACATCATTCACACTTGAAAAAAACAAACAAGACCATATATCACATTGACATCATTCCACTACATTCAACTAAATACTTAACACACCCAACAAGTCACTTGATGCATACTGCCCAAACTACCACGATACAATAACTAACAAGTCACATCCCCAAACACCTCACTCGTTTCTAACATAAATCAATAAAACTAATACCAAGCATAGGTTCAATATAATATAACCAATCCCAAAATAAACAACCATCCTCATTACTACTCTAAGTAATACTATAACTATCTTTACAATACCTAATACCTCCAACTAAACAATACCAATATTAATCTCAAATATTATAAAATTCATTATTAAAATAACAATCAAGTTACAACAATAAAGTAACAACACTATTATCACCCTCTGTATAATTCCAGAAATGCACCAACTACATATCCCTGCATATCAGAAGAACATAATACTTTTTTAAGATTCCAACCTTTTCTCTCTTCGGTCAATAAAATAGAATAAACCAACAATAATTCAAAACTCAATCCTTAAAAAAACAAACAACTTTTTATTCAAATAATTTTAAAAATTTAATTATGCAAAATTTTAATCCAGCAATATTATATATAATAATAAATAAAACTTTAAACTTTAGTAAACAAATTTTTCAAAATTAAAAAAAAATTCAGCACATATCTCACTAAAAAGCGAATTACGTTCCTCGAACTCGAATCTTAAAAAAAATGTTTATAATAAACAACAATTATTGACCTACATCCCTGATAATAAAATCAAACAAACTTACATTCCATACAACACCTAGCATATACACAAGTTAAGTAAACATATAAACACACACAGCTAAGAGATCAAAATAAAAATATAATCCGCCCTTTCAAACTACCCAAACACTTAATTTCTTTAGAAAAAAAATGCAAAATATCTCGTTGTAAATATGGTTTTAAATGGTTCAATACTATAAACATAAAAACGTATATAAAAAATAAAATAATAAAAAAACTTTTTAAACTATACCATAACACCAATAATTTCACTTCCTAATAATAAATTAAAAACGAAACCATGCTTATCTCCACGTGTAAACTTTGCTTATTCAGAATATGCACGAAAATACAAACCAAAATCACAAAACTTTTAAATCTATCAAAGAATTAAAACTACCTGAACCAATTCCCTTTATAAAAATCAGATAAATATTTTGCAAACTAATGAAACTAAACCATTTATCCAATTAAAAATTCTAAAATTTCAGACGAAACATAACAACACCAAAATTAACACTCAAACACTCCCACCCCACTTAAAGCACATTAGCCATCAAAACCGCACAATTCCTGAAAAGTCGCTCCCATAATCCAAACAAATAAATACACATTCCACCAAAAAGGAAATTTACAATACAAAACACAAAACCCCTCAGAAACTAGTACATACACATACAACCGAAAACAAACACACACCCCTAAAACACAACGATCAACAACCTATTAAAAACAAAAGAAACCCAATTTTCCTAACCACTTGACACATACATACAACATTCCAAAAACTTCAACCTCAAATATCATACTATATAAAATTTAAATAACACAAACTCAATTTCATCATTATTCATATACAACTCTCCAAAGCATCCAATCCAAACCTCTGACTGCTCATGTCAAACAAATTAACCGGCCAGAAAATTTACTCGACCCAACAACTCAAATATTTAACATTTTATTGAGCAATAACAAGGTCCAAATCCAAACCACCACATTCAATCCAACACACTAGTCCACTTCAATCCCAACACACTAGCCACATCAATCCCACCATCCCATCAATCCCATCTCCACCTCGAAAGCATCAAGACAATACAATGAACGGCCACTCCCACATATTAAAATCTCATACTAAACCCCATTTGAAAACCCATTGAAAAATCCTTTTTAAATAAATATATAACCGTTACAACCCATAAGAACGAAATAAATCCAAATCGCAACCCCAACCCCTGATTGTCAATACTCTAGACGTGCACAAATCCAGAGTTTTATTGCTCATTCATATTTCGTTATTAATTGTTAATTATTTGACAAGATCATATGACTCACAATCAAGACCACATTTCACATCGAAACTCTTTTTAACACTAATTGTTCCTTTAATTAATAAACCTGTTGGACAAGCCAACTAACCTCGTCAATAAGACTTGAATACTTCCCTTTACTCGATTCACACATCATATGATGAACGAGTAATAAAATAACCTCATGGGGTAAGTTACACTTGACCCCACTTAATTCATCCTTATATTATAAACAACCTCATGAAGCAAGTTTTACTTGACTCCACTTAAACCATCAATAGACCAATCCAACTTATTATAGGCAATAGACTAATATCAATCCTCATATMAAACCTCATGAACAAACCAATTTCCTCAACATTCCACGGTCTCACAATTATAGATCCAATACACAAATAGATGACTTGTTCGTGACTCCCAAACAATTCCAAGGAAACTCTGAAAATATCATAATTAACTTATATTGTCGTGCCAAATATTTTTGATCAATTTTAAGAATAAAACATATCTCGCGACCGAAAACCGTCATTCTGATGTAATAATTTATAAAAATACTAAAACACCACAAAAATTTATGAAAATTTCACACAAGGTGTATTACTGTATATAGAGCGTTCACAAAAAGTTTCGTAAATTATAGATTAATATAAAAATAAATAAAAATCGAATACCGAACCAGCAACCTGGAAAACAGTCAGTTCGAAAACGAATTTATTAAAATAGAAAATCAGCTTTGAAAATTCTGAAACTTTTACACAAAGACTTTTATTGTGTATAGAATATTCATACAAATTTTCGTAAATTATTGACGAACACAAAAATCAGGAAAAATCAAAAACCGAGCCTGAAACCAGAAAACTTTCAATCCAAAAACGAATTTTTTTAAAAATAGTAAACATGCTTGGAAAATTCTGAAAATTTTACACAAGGTGCGCAATAGTATGGCTTACACTCGACCGGAATTTCAAAGATTAATTCCTAGTATAAAAATAATTAAAATTCAAATACTAAAGCTRGACAGATTGATAAAAAACGTGAAAAWCCCTAATTTTGCAATTCAATTAATCTGAAAATTCCCAATTAAAATCAACATCACCAAAACTCATAAACTTTGTAATCTATAGTAGATTATACTCAAAATTATTAGTATTARACAATTGGATTATAAAAGTTTCAATCTTTAATCAAAGTTAAACAAGAATTAAAACATGAGAAACAAAGAAGGAAAGAGAGGATGAAGATGGACCGACGACCGGGGGCTGACTGCCGGCGGCAGCAAGGAAGGGCAGCGGCGGCAGCCACAAGCAACCACGCAGCAACGGACAGCAACACTCTCGTTCTCCTCTCTGATTTTTTTTTTTTGTTTGAATAGAAATAGCGTAAACAAGAGTAAGGAAAGGAATTAAAACTCTTTACTGATTAGGTTAGCTAGAGTTAACTTAAATATTTTATATATTTTCATTTATTTTGTTTTGGATAAAGAGGAAAAGATAGATTATTTTATCATAAGATATAATTTAACGAATACTAGAATTCAAAAAAATAATATATCGTTTTCATGAGATAAATCCTAACATATTATATAAAAATATATCATAAAATATTTGATCTTCTTATAAAATACAACGTAGTATATTATAAGAAAATATATTTATAAATATTCGAAAATTAGGGGATTACAGTATCGCTCCCATGAGCGTATATACACTCACTTTGTGCTTCGCGCCTATAAATACGGCCTTGCCTCTCGAGTTTGGACAACTTTCATGACCCAACACATTACGACTTCAGAACCTTTCGCAACCCCAGATATACACGAGCATACCAAACACTTTGAGCATACAACCGAGCCTCATCACACATAGTCTCTTGTCCCATACACATACACATTCAAATACGATTCGCATCCTTTTCGAATCGATTCGACGAACGAAATCAAGTATAACTCTGAAATTACTCACCTAAGACATATTTCACTCTTTTTAAATTCGTTTTGTCTCTTTTAATCTGACTAATTATTATTACGAGTTTCAATTTAATTTACAAATGTAGAAACCGACTTTTGAATCATCTTATGTAAATATGTAGGATTGTTATTCACGTTTTCAAATTTCTTTTTTCGTAACACTTATTATTATATTATCATCATCTTGTCACAATTATTATTATGCATATCGTTTGTCAATACTACAGGTTTATTTGTCTTGATTAGCAATTTGACCAAAGGGCGTTTCTTTTAGTTATACTTTAACGATTTGTTTATTTGCAGAGACAAGGTGAGAAGGATACACATGTATATTATGCTTTACTAACCTTTGTCTTCATGTTTCATCTGTACTATTTTTGTCACACTTGTATATATGCTTAAACAAGACCGGAATTCAATCGCTTATCACATTAAAGTCAGACTAATCATGGACGACCGGTTTCTAGGCACCTTGTTAACATTGACATAATTCAAAGAGGTCACTAGATAGGTAGCTCACTATTTTTTCTACTAATAGTAATCTACTATTTTTAGTATATTAGGTTAGTGCGCTTTCAAGGTCAAATCGATAGCTACTTGTATTCAATAATTATGACTTATGGACTACAATGAGACCGAGTAGAGCCGCTACATGCGGCGGATTGGGTCAAAGATCTAGTCCGTATCATGTCCCCGAACCCACAATCTGGTTACGGCCTATCTGTGGGCCATAGTTGGCACCAATGTTTCGGGCGTCCGTGATTAACCTGTATAGGCATGGTGGCGATCCCCTCAATTCGACAACAACCCCAACGCATTCACATGCGGATTCCATGACTCAATTCCATGACACTGAAGCTGAGGTCAACCCCCTTGAAGGGGGAGAAGCCCTAAAAACAAATAAATCTAATATCATTTTTCTAAACAGTAGGAACAATGTTGGCGATCCATTCAACATATTTTACTGGCTGAATAATCTAGCTTTCAAGATTGACGATTTCCTTCTTATTTAGTAATCAAGTCTGATGCTTACCTCTTTGGGCTTTGCACTACTGGAGTACACCCTGGTTTGATTGGCAACTCATGCTAGAATGACTGAAGGATCAATTTGCCGACATTTCGTGGTGTTCCCAAGCAAAATAGTCTTTGTAAGTTCGGAGGACTTTGATGATGGACAACTTCTCCTCCATAGGCAATTCCTTACTTATTTATATATACCTAGGATTTTCAACTGTACCAAGATTTACCTCCACTAGCGGATCARGGAATTCCTGCCTAATATCGTCACTCTTGGACCACACATTCACCTTCTCTTCCTGACCATAGATCCCCCTCTGSGGCGTTAGAAGAAGGTGAATTATGATCCCCACGTGATGATACTTTGACATTATTGCGCATAATTACTAGCAGAAACATTTCGATGAGCTAAAGTTGTACCAGATCCAATTTTAAAGTTATAATCAATCATATATAACATACAAAATAGTTAAGTCTTGATATCATTTATATCCAAGACTAATTAAACTGGGTAAGATGGCTCTTCTTCCCTAAATTATACTAAGTATATTATCAAATCTTGCACCAAGAGATGCCCCATGGGCATCAATTAGTAAAAGGTGAATCCTTGAAGTTGGACTGATTACTGCACTAAATGCTTCATACTTGTTTTGTGAATTATCATCTTCAACAGCCTCTTCACTGCATCTAATTGCGCTTGAAACAACTTTCACTCTTGGTGACGGTMGACTTTCAAGATTGAGAGCAATCCCTTCATCATTAAGCAAGGTCTTCATAAGTGTCCTAWAAAATTCTAGGTTATTATAAACCAAATACGCATCTACATTAGCACAAACTACCTCGTATTCCTTTCCATTCCATAATCTTATTTTCTAAAGCAATGTTGTAGGTATAGCATAAGTCGCAACTTTGTGTTTTCACTTTGACTATAGACTTCCAATTTAGCTCAACTTAGACCTCGTATGCAAGMACTATAATGTAAGATTTTATGTAATGCAATGAAATTTATTAGACACTTAGTGAAGGAAGAAAAAACATGTTGATGTGATTTTAAAAATATATGCGACATATAGAGCCTTCTTAACTAAAATCTTTGGCTCAAGGCTCCAGCATGTTGAGATGAAAGCTTCATTTGCGAGCAATCATTAGTGCAATGATAGCCCCCAAAATTATGAGGACGGGCCTATTGTATTGTGATGATGTTGTAGATGAACCCTTGCGACGCTAGGAGCTTAAGTGTTTATGGAGCCTTTTGTAGTGTTGAGATGTGTCACACTTGTTGTAGTTATCGGGTCGACAAGGACTTGGACCTATTGTACTGCTGAATCTTCATTGATCCTTCCATGATGAATGCTTTAAGAGTGATTATTCAAGTATAATTGGCTGCCTGTAGGTCTTCCCTTTGTGCTATGAGCCCCTTGGTTTTGATATGCTGAGACACGGTACTTACTCAAGTCATGAACTTGAGTTGGTCACTTGTTGAGGAGCATGGCATTGGTTGAGCACGGTGAAAAATATGATTTCGGCATGTGAAGCGGCTAAGGTCCCTGATTTGCTTATGTTGAATGTGCTTCAAATGTAAGGAGCTTGTTCATTTTTGTTGTAAGCCGCTAATGACTCTGAATGGTAGTGAGAAGATCAATGCGAAAATTGTTGGGCACAAGTAGTGATACATTAGCCTAAGTATGCATGCTTTAGGCTGGACTTTTAACGAAGATGTATTCTTAAGTTAGGAACTTAAGTTTAGTGCTCCCTCGGGCAGATTGCGTGTTGTTGGAATGAGAACCCGTATGCCAATGTAAAGCCCTTAATGAGTTGTTACCATGCCTTGTAGAGTCTGTTGCATGCATGAAAACTCTTTTGATGCTATAAGCCCCCAATCCTATAAAAGTTATCATTAATGTACCATGTCTGCTGCATCTAAATTTGGTTGTAACCGCTCAAGTTAGGAACTTGAGTGTATTGCAACTTCGGGAAAGGAACAAGGAATGAGGACTTATTCATTGATAAAATCCCCCCACGCTTTGAGAAGTAGACATTATGTTGTGGTGACATGACACTACTAAAGCAAAGCCCTCGCGGCTTGTTGGAGTTGATGTGCAATTTTGACTACATGAGTAAGAGCCTCACTTTATGGTTGCATTAGGATGAGTAAGAGAGTCCTWAGGGTTGTAGCAAGAAAGGTTAGGGATCTACGGGTGACACGATGAGGGGATTGATGTGGTTGGGTAAGAGATGTTAGTTCAAACTTGAGCCTTTGTCAAATTCTAGACTAAGAAGTGGCGCTTCATGCTTCTAGAAAATTCATATAACCACGATGATGCAAATGACCTCTTTATTTTATTTTTATTAATTTGGTTGAACCTCAGGGTGAGGCAACCTACATAGCCAAGTGGAATCAAATCGATCGTAGCTTATGAGGTCATGTGTTCCAGTGATGCCTCATTTTGCCTATGAAGAAACCTTCTGGGGTAACGGCCTAGCCAGGCTTGAACAATGCTCATTTGCAGAGGATTTTTTTGTTTGTAACGAASGCTTGGTGTGGGGTGTGAGGCTTTTGACGAACTTGCTGCAATGTATGTTAGCTTTTGTATGTGCTTTGATGTTTCTTTTGAGAACTTTGCAATGTGAGAAGCTGGCRGGTCTTGATTTTATCACTCTTTGTTGTGGAAACATTCCCTTTTCTCTTTTTCGTTGGCTCTCTTTTTTTCTTTTCATTTTGTATTTGTCTAAACCCCAACTTGTTTTTGGTTTCAGCTTAATTTTGCTTTGCTTCATGCCGCTTTGGCACCTTAGAGGGTAGGATGATTTAGGTGTGAAAGAAAATGGCCTTTTGTATTCGTTTGCATAAGAAGGCTCAAAGTGGTTTCAAGGGATTTGGTTACGATTTATTCTTATGATGGGGTGCATGGAGGGAGAAGGATGTTTTTGTGGAGCTATGAAAGAAGGCCTCTCGAGAAATGTCCYATTTWTTCAATTTTTTTACTTTTTTTTGTGAGGTCGTGTGTTGATTAGCAGTTCATCAACGAAATTGAAGCACATGAAAMGCTAAGAAAACGAAGATTAAAAGAAAAAATATATATTTTTGTGGAAGGCTTAGGAGATGACAAGACTTRATCCTAGTTGACATAGACTTGAATATATAAAAGAAACAGGTAAATGACTGTCTAAGGGGAGGGACTCTCTGACTCAACCTATGCTAGAGATTTATTGACTCTTTCTCATTTCACCTTTTGTTATGAGCTGTCGGTGTTGTGGGTGACTGCTTTGCTTCAGATGCTTGGCTTCATACCCCTAGGAGGGATAYGAAGGTGGCACCCTTCAATAATGCCTTGTATGCGATCCTTTAAACAAATGCACTTTTTAGTAGAGTGGCCATGACCACAATGGTACTCACAGCACTTTCTTTTGTTGCACTTTGTCGACCTCTTGTCAATTCATGGATCAAGAGTTGGGCCCAATGGAGTGATTAAGCCTTGAGCGAAGAATTGCTCAAATGCTTTTTTGTTACTCTCCAAAAGTAAGTGTAATCGTATCTCTTCGAAAACTTAGTTGTTTCCTAATTACAGTCTTGATTGGCGAAGAGCAACAATGGTCTTTTGTGCTAGCACTTTCTTTGTGGCTTCTAACAACAACACCTTAGACTTGAGGACCTCAATTTCATTAGCCATTGTGTTGAGAACCATACTAACTAAATTGGTTGTGGTCCAACTTGTGTTGCTACTGCTCAAGTGAAACATCCGTGCATGCATGTTCTAATGGAGGATTGCATTGCGTCGATGTAACGAGTGGTGTTTCTTTCTTCACCCATTGGGACACTAGGAGACTAGCGGAATAAAACTTGGAGTGCTGAACGATCTTTTTGGCAAAGGAATAGGGACCAGCGGTTCTCGTGAGCTTTTAGAAAACAATGCATGACTTGCCTCCTTGACTAGACACAATGCATGGCTACTAGTGATCATTCCTTGCCTATGACTTAACTTAAAATGAAATGCAGAAAGCCAAAATCCGTTTTCGCCATTATTCATTCATTTTTTTAAATTTTTGTTTTTTTGGCTTTTTGTTCGAAATTTTCTATATTTTTAATTTTTGGTTTTTTTTGTTAAGGAGAATAACGAGTTCTAGCGCTCGTTTATAATTGTTCTATGCAAAGAGACGTAATGCCTAAATAATTCTAGTTTACAACCATTTCGACATTACGACCGTAAGGAATGACAACTTGCTATATAAAACTGTTACCTGACTCCTTTGTTGTTTAGTATGCAACGCTAAGGTCCTTAGCTAGTTAAAACACATAGCACGTTATGACATAGCATGATACCTATATGCAAATGAAAAAGAATTAGTTCAGCCACCTCGAGTCTGTTGGTCGTTTTCAAACAGGTCAGTTCGGGTGTCCAAGAGAGTCCTATGACTAGGCGTAGAACGGTCCTTAACACATCCGYCATGCTATGATGATTAAAGGAGGTTTATACCATTGTAGCTTTGTTGTGCACGCAGCCGCGCGTCATGGTGGGGATGGGCATCAAGCTTAAGAGTTGGTTACATAGGTAGTGCACCAGCGCCAATCTTAACCAAGCCCCCACAGTATTATCTCAAGTGCAAAACACACTTATACGAGATGTGTTGACTAAAAAGKAGATACTTAGTGCCAACGACGTAAGTACCGCGTAATGCAGGATGCCTAACACATGTCGTCTTTAAGACGTTGAAATTGTATAACACTTCGAGTATTGCCCACACATCACTAAAGGTAATAGCTTTAGTGAACTCCCCAGTGAAGTCACCATAAACTATACGGGCACCGGGGCGTCACCGAGCTTGACTGGGTTCGGTCCCTCTTATCCGGAAGGTAGAATTAGTTGATGAATCGGATTTTCACAGAAATGAATTCTTGCTTTTGCATAGTGTGAGTATGCCTAGAGTTGTGTGTTTATAATCGAAATGAGTAGAGGAAGTCACCACCGCACTTCTTTCGAGAAGCTGCGGAACCCGGTTTAAGCCTTTCCTATAATTGCATAAAGCAAGACGAATGACTCCATGTCTAGTAGTGCACCAAAGGTCTGGAGTAGGGGAAAAGGCTAAGGGTGAAGTAGTGCACAACACCCCCCCGCATCTAGCGGCCTCTACTCGGTCATTCCAAGTCCATTGTCAAAAAGACAATAACAAACATATTTTCATTTTAACCTGAAGCATGCCAATTACTAGGTGGGTTGCTTAGTGAAATATATGCATATAGGACTAATTTGTTGTTGCGACATATGTTGTTTAGATCCGTATTCAAGGTAATCAAAAACCAATTTGTCAAAGAATTAGTCTTATTAGGCGTAAGAACATGTAATRTGCCTGTCTTGTTTAAGAGATAATAATAGTGTGATTTGCAAGCATGCAAGCATTCAACAAGAATTGGAAGTTTTTCCCAATGTTGATTTTAATTCATGTCTAATAGTTGTTAATCAATATAACATGCTAAGTTGCATAGAAAGTTGAATTTCTAGCAAGCACGCAAAAGGGTGTTAAGAGATTGAGACATTGGCCTCAAAATTACATTGCAACATGGTGCTAATGATTGATAAGGATGCTAGGGACCATCACYAACACGTACGAACACGAACAAACCCAAATCGAACTCAAAACTTGAAATCAAGCCAATATCTCAAATGAGTTGATGAATGGATTTGTGATTGTGTTTTGAAATGTGTTTCATGTGTTTATGAATGCTTTTGATTGTGTTTGAATGKTTTTGATTGTGTTTATGAGTGTATGAATGCAAGAATWRGTGTTTGAATGCTAGATGAATTTTGCGAGAGTTTTTAAGGGAGAGAATAAAGTAGTCTAAGAGCATATGTGAGGTGTATGAGGCGTACGAATGTTGCAAATGAGGCGTCGGGGCTTATTATTTATAGGCAAGAGTTAAAAAAGAAAAGAAAATGGGCAAAATTACGCCCAGAATGCTAAAAACCTAGGCGCAATTACGCCCAAGCTGGGTGCAATTTCGCCCAACACTCCTTCTTTTTTTGGCTGATTCAACATGCCTAAATTAGCGGGATGTGTATAATATAAAATCAGAATAAAATATGATTTGATTTTATATGCTTGCGATATTTTAACACAATAATTGTGACTAATTTAGGGAGATATAAGTGCGGGCCTTATATCCGGGTGCGGTCCCAAAGCTCTCGAAATCAGCCATTTTGCTCGGGTGCACTTTTTTGCTTAGGAAATTCATATCTATTGTTCTGAAACTCCAAAAATTAGGGAAAAATATTCATAAAATATTTTGTAAAAAATCATGGATTTTGCTAAATTTTCATGAATTTGGAATTGTTTTCATAATTTACTTAATTATCGCAAAATTAATGAAATTATTGAAAATTCCAAAAAATGACAAAAATTATTTTGAAGTWAAAATGTATTTCTAAGGGTGCTTTGTCTAAAGAAATGCGCTCGGTGTAGTGAAAATTTCCTTTTTTTAGGGTCTGTTAGGGCCCTAGCTCTCTCAATTCAGCTTTTGCGTTGCAAGGGGTGTCTTATCATTGGCCGTCTTAGGCTAGGGACAAATGTAGGTATCTACAGCTAGGCTTGGACAATGCTCATTCGGAGAGGGCTTTTTTGGTTGTAATGTAGGCTTGGTGTGGGGTGTGAGGCTTTTGGCGAACTTGCTGCAATGTATGTCCGCCTTTTTGTTTGCTTTGATGTTTCTTTTGTGAAATTTGTAATGTGTGAAATTGGATCTAGACTTTATCACTCTTTGTTGCGGAAACTTGTCCTTTTAACTTTTTGTTGGCTCTCTTTTTTTTTCTCCCTTTTTTTTGTATTGTCTATACCACATCTTGTTTTTGGTTTCAACTTTGTTTTTCTTTGCTTCGTGCCACTTTGTCACCTTAGAGGGTAGGATGATGTAGGTGTGAAAGAAATTGGCCTTTTGTATTTGTTTGCATAAGAAGGCTCAAAGTGGCTGCAACGGATTTTGTTTTTATTCGTACTTGTCACAAGGTCTGAAATAAGGCCTCTCGATCATGTCCAATTTATTCAAAATTTTATTTTTTTCTTTTATGTGAGGTCTTGTGTTGATTAGCATTTCATCATTGAAGTCGAAGCAAATGAATGTAAAAGAAAAAAAAASTTTATTAATGTGGAAGGCTAATGTGACAACAAGACATTATTCTTAATTGACATAGACTCGTCAAAAAGGAAAAGAATGGATAAAGTAAATCTAGGTGCAGGGACCTCCGACTCAACCTATGCTAGAAATTTATTGACTCTTTCTCATTTCACCTTTTGTTGTGAACTGCGGGTGTTGCGGGGGATTTCTTTGCTTTAGATGCTTGAGTTTTTGCCCTCTGGAAGGATAGGAAGGTGGACGTCATCAATGGTGTCTTGTATGTGATCCTTTAAATTAATGCATTCATCGGTAGAGTGACCATGGCCACACTGGTACTCACAATACTTACGTTTGTCCCACTTGTGGACCTCATGTCAATTGATGGATCTAAAGTTGGACCCAATGGAGTGATTATGCCTTAAGCAATGATTTTCTCAAATGCTTGCTTGATATCTTGGTCTTCTCCTAATTTCAGTCTTGATTGGCGAAGAGCAACCAATGGTCTTTTGTGCTAGCTCTTTCTTTGTTTCTTCTAATGAGTGCACCTTAGATTTGAGGACCTCAAGTTCATTAGCCATTGTCTTGAGAACCATGTTGACTAGGTTGATCTATGGGCCAACTTGTGTTGCTGKTTGCTCGAGTGAAACAGTCCTTGCATGCATGGTGTTAATAGAGGATTGCATTGCAGCGATGTCTCGAGTGGGATGGCTTTCTTCTCCCGTTTGTGATGTTGAGGGATTGGAGTACTTAGACTTGGAGTGTTGAACGATCCTTTTGGGCAAAGGAATATGGACAAGCGATTCCTCACGTGCTAGCGTTGCCGACCTATGAAGTTCCCGTGTAGATGACTCTATCCTTGCAATATAGTGTATTAGACTCAATTTTTAGAAAARAATGCATGACTTGCTTCCTTGACTAGGCTCAGTGCATAGCCTAATAGTGATCATTCCTTGCCTTTTGACGTGACTCAAAAATGAAAATGCATGAACGCCAAAATCCATTTTTCGCCTTTATTCATTTTCATTTTTTTTTCTTACTCGTGATTTTTTTTTAACTTTTTCTTTTCTTTCCTTTTGTCCTAATTTTGTTTGATAATTTTTTAAAAATTTTCTTAAGGGGAATCACGAGTTTCGGTGCCCGTTTACAATTGTGATGCAAAAGACGTAAAGCCTAAACGATTCTAGTTTAAAACTATTTTGACTACGGCGCCTAAGGAATGATTACTTGCTTTATTAGACTATTACATGACTCGTCTATTGTTTAGTATGCAAACATAAGGTCCTTAGTTAACTAAATAACACATAACACGTTGTCACACTAGCATAGTCCTATATGCAAAATGAAAAAGAAAAAATGTCCAGCCACCTAGAGTCTATTGCTACGTTATTGAACGAGTCAGTCCGAGTGTCCAAGAGGGTCCCATGACTAGMCTTAGAACGGTCCTTAACACAACCATCCTGCTGTGATGATCAAAGGAGGTTTAAATCGTTACAGCTTAGTAGGGCACGCAGTTGRGCGTCATGGTGGTGATGGGCATTAAGCTTAAGAATTGGTTATTGTACGGGCGCCAGGGTGTCACGAGGCTYGAGAGGGTTCGGTCCATCTGCCTCGGGCAGTACAATTAGTTGATGAGTGGAGTTGTTGCTAGAATTGAATTCGTGCTTTTGCATAGTATGAGTAAGCCTGGAGCTTTGCCTATAATTGCATAAAGCAAGGCGTAGAACTCCTTGCCTCGAATAATGAGATCGTAATTAAATAAAATCGAGATAAAATCATATAAAATATATGTGTGATTTTATATGATTGCAACTGATTTTATTGCGATTTTCGGTATATTTGGATGATTCGCCTTGCCTCGAATAGTGAGATTGTAATGAAATAATACTGAAATAAAATCATATAAAATATATGTGTGATTTTATATGATTGCAACTGATTTTATTTCGATTTTCATTCGTTTTGCCCTTTTTTGAAGATTGCGTATAATATAAAATTGAAATAAACTATCATTCATTTTTATTTGATCGCGATATTCTAACACAAAATCATTGTTTAACTTCGGGAGATATTCGTGTGTGCCCCACGCTCGAGTGCGGCCCRGAAGCTCCTGAAAAAGAGTCGTTTTGTTCGGGTGCACGTTTATGCTTCGAAAATTCATAACTAATTTTTCACAACTCCAAAAATTATGGCCAAATAGGCATAAAATTCCTTGTAAAAAATAATGCGTTGTGTTAGAATTCCGTGAATTTTGGAATTACTTTCTTAATTTAATTAATTATCGGAAAATTAATAAAATTGTTGAAAATTTCAAAAATTGCCAAATATTCTTAAAAAAATTCAGAAAAATTCCGAAAAAATTCTAGAAAAATGTTAAAAAAAAGTTAAAATTATTTGAAAATTAAAACTCATATTTAAGGGTGCTTCGTATAGGTAAATGTGCCCTGTGTAGTGAAAACTTGCCCTTTTAAGGTCTAATAGGGCCCTAGCTCTCCCTTCATTAAGCTTTTGTGTTGCAAGGGGTGTCTTACCATTGGCCGTATTGGGCTAGGGACAAATGTACATAGGTAGTGCACTAGCGCCAATCTTAAGCGATCCCCCCGGTCTTGTCTCAAGTGTAGAACACACTTGTACGAGATATGATGCCTAAAACACGGATACTCAGTGCCAACGACCTAAGTACCGTGTAATGCKGGATGCCTAACACATGTCATTTCTAAGGCACTGGATTGCATGACATTTCGAGTATTGTCCAAACAACACTAAAGATAATAACTTTAGTGAATTCCATAAAGAAGTCGTCAAAAATTTTACGAGCATCGAGGAGTCATCGGGCAGGACTGGGTCCGGTCCCTATGCTCCAGGGGGTACAATTACTTGATGACTCGAGGTTTGCTAGAATTGAATTCTTGATTTTGCATAGTGTGAGTATGTTTGGAGTTGTGTGTTTATACTAAAACGAGTAGAGGAAGTCGCCACCGCACTTCTTTCGGAGAGCTACAAAACCCGGTTTAAGCCTTGCCTGTAATTGTATATAGCAAGGGGAAAGACTCCATGTCTGGTCAGGAACCAAGGGTCAAGATTAGGGGACAACCATAACGGTGAAGTAGTGCACAATGCCCCCCGCGTCTAGTGGCCTGTACTCGGTCATTGCGAGTCCGTTGTCAAAAAGACAACAACCAAGATTTTTTTCGTTTTAACCCTAAGCATGCAAATTACTAGGCGGGTTGCATCACAAAAATATATGCATATAGCACTACTACAAAAAAAGCCTACGAGACCGGTTGAAAAAGGCCAAAGAGACCGCAAAACAACCGGTCTCTAGGTGAGAGGGCTCTTAGGGTAAGAGACCGGTTTATTTTTGCGGTCTCTTATACTGTGCAAAGAGACCGGTTTCTTTGGGCACCGATCTCTTTGAGTAGAATCAAAGAGACCGGTTTTTTGCGTATAACTGATCTCTTTGTTAACACTTAAAGAAGACGGATTTCTTACACATACCCGGTCTCTTTGGGTAAATAAACTTTTATAAAGAAAAGCTGGTCCCACTTACATATCATTATGTAAGCTGGCCAGCAGTACTCTAATTTCACCATAAGTCATACAAGTATAATATTTATATGGAAATACATCAGTCCTTAATTCAATCATCTTGTGAAATAACACATGAAAAAAATATACTATATTATACATCCCAAAATTACAAATACAACTTGTTCGAAAGACCAATACGCCATAAAACAAAACTTGTTCTATTATCATCAATAACTGTAAAAACAAAAAAAAGTAAGTTAAGAGAACAAATCAAAACCAATAAACAAAATACAACAATACACCACAAAAATTTAATACAACAAATAAACATAATCAACAAACAAGTAAACATCTTTACAAAACACTCAACAAATATAATTCGAAAAAACGAAAAATCAACGAAAAAATAAATTGCAATACAAAAATCAACAGAAAATAAAATTCGAAAAAACAATCAGATCTAAAATGAAAATATAGAAAATAATGGGAAGTGAAATTGAATTCAAAAAACAAATTGCAAAGTAGATGTGAGAAAAGGTATAACCGAAAAAACCTTTAAAAAAACAAAAAAAAAGTAATTTAAAACTCGAATTATATTTTGAAAAACGAAAATCTATCACTTAGGAAATTAAAAAAAATCTGAAAATAATTAGAAAAAATTGCAGAAAAGAAAACGAAAACAAATCTAGAAGAAAAATAAGGAAAAGAAAATGAAAACAAATCTAGAAGAAAAAATTAGGAGAAAACGAAAACAAACCAGCAGAAAACGAAAACAACAGGAAACAAAAACAAATCAGGAGAAAAAAAAAAAACAAAGCTCGCCACCTCACCGTCGTCTGCCCCCCTCGCCGCGCCGCCGCCGCCGCCGTCTTCCCCCTCGCCGCCTCACCATCGCACAAATTAAAAAAAAAATTACGAAAACAAAAACAAAAATACAGAAATATTATATGTGTGATAGTGTGATGGGATAACCCAATGTTGTTTGAGATGAGGGAGGGGTTGTATGTGTGGCTGTGTGATGAGATAGATCTAGAGAGGAGACATTAGGAGGAGAGATGAGAGAGAAGATAGAAGAATATGAGGAAATAAATAGAGGAGATAGAAGGGTGCGTGAAATAAGAGAAGAGAGGAGCCACGCATGTCACGAGATAAAGCAAAGGGTTCTAGATTGTCTAAGATTCATTTTATTTTTTAAAATAAAAATATCAAAGAGACCGGTTTTACTGATGACCGTTTTCTTTGTGAGAGTTAAGAGATGTGTTACCAAAACTGGTCTTTTAGGTGAAGGTAAGAGACCGGTTTRTATTAATATCCGGTTTCTTAAGTTAAGAGACCGGTTTTGAGAAACACCGGTCTCTTAAATATGGTGTCATATCCAAATTTTGTAATAGTGTAGGACTAATTTGTTGTTGCGACATGTGTTGTGTCAATCCGTATTCAAGGTGCCTAAAAGACAATTTTTCCAAGAATTGATCTTTTAAGGCGTGAGAACATGTAGATTAACGTTCTTGTTTAAGACATAAAAGTTGTGTGATTTGCAYGCATGCAAGCATTCAACAAGAATTAAAAGTTTGCCTWTTGTTGATTTTASTTCATGTKGAGTAGTTTTCAATCAATATTACATGATAATTTTCWTAGAAWGTCAAATTTTTAACAAGCTTGCAAAAGGGGGTAAAGAAATTGAGACATTAGCCTCATACTAACCTTGCAACATGGTGCTTTCCATCGAGAACGATGCCTTGGAGCCTTTGAAACTCTTAAGAACCTTTGAAGAAGCCTTAAGAACCTTAAAGAACCCTTAAATAACTTTGAAATTGTGTTTTAAATGTAAAATAATATTTATGAACGCTTAAAGAATTTTGAGAAAGGTTTAGAGAGAGAAAGAGGAGAGAAAACGAKAGAATGAGAATGTATGAAGAGTTTGTATGTTGCGTGTTGTTGTAAATGAAGGGCTGGGGCCTTGTAATGATAGGCAAGAGCTAATAAAAGAAAGGAAAGTGGGAGCAGAGATGATCTTAGTGCTATAACCCCCAACCTATAAAAGTATCATTAATCGTACATGTGTCGCTGCTTAATTTGGTTGTAACCGTCAAGTTTAGGAACTTGAGTGAAATTGCAACTTCGGAAAGGAACAAGGAATGAAGGACCTTATTCATTGATAAAATCCCACCGTTTTGGAGTAGACAGTTATGTTGTGTGAATGCCCTACTAAAGCAAGCTCCATCTTTTGCGGCTTGTTTGGAGTTGATGTTGCAATTTTGACTACAGAAAAGTAAAGAAGCCTCAATTTTAGTGTTGCATTTAGGATGAGTAAGAGCAGTCCTTAGGGTTGTAGTAAGAAAAGGTTAGGGATCTACGGTGAACCGATGGGGGATGATGTGGTTGTAAGAGATGTTAATTCAGACTAAGAAGTGGCGCTTCAATGCTTTAGAAAATCATATAACCACGATGAATGCATAATGACCTCTATTATTTTAATTTTTATTAATTTGGTTGAACCTAGGTGAAGGCAACCTACAAGCCAAGTGGGAATCAAATCGAAGTAGCTTATGAGGTCCATGGTTTCAGTGATGCTCTTTTGCCTATGAAGAAACCTTTCTGGTAGGCTTAGCCAGCGCTTGAACAATGCTCATTTCAGAGGATTTTTTTTGTTTGTAACCGAACGCTTGGTGTGGGTGAGGCTTTGACAACTTGCTGCAATATGTTAGCTTTTGTATGTCTTCTTGATGTTTCTTGAGAACTTTGCAATGTGAGAAGCTGGCTGGTCTTGATAATCACTCTTTTGTTGTGGAAACATCCCTTTTTCTTTTCGTTGGCTCTCTTTTTTCTTTCATTTTTATTTGTCTAAACCCTCAACTCTGTTTTGTGTTCAGCTTAATTTTGCTTTGCTTCATGCCGCCTTTGGCACCTTAGAGGGAGGATATTTAGGTGTGAAGAAAATGGCTTTTGGTATTCCGTTTGCATAAGAAGGCTCAAAAGTGGTTCAAGGGATTTGGTTACGATTTATTCTTAGATGGGGTGCATGGAGGGAGAAGGATTTTTTGTGGAGCATAAAGAGGCCTCGTCGGAAATGTCGATTTTTAAACAATTTTTTTACTTTTGTGAGGGTGTAGTCTGATTAGCAGTTCATACAACGAAATTGATAGCACATGAAATGCTAAGAAAACGAAGATTAAAAGAAAAATATATTTTTTGTGAGGCTTAGGAGATGACAAGACTTGTTATCTAGTTGACATATGACTGGAATATATAAAAAGAAACAGGTAAAGACTGTCTAAGGGAGGGACTCCTGACTAACCTATGCAGGAGATTTATTGAAATCTTCTCATTTACAACTTTTGTTGTTATTGAGCTTTCGGTGTTGTGGTGACTGCTTTGCTTCAGATGCTTTGGTTCATAACCCCTAGGAGGGATAGAAGGTGGCACCCTTCAATAATGCTGTGTAATCGATCCTTTAAACAAATGCACTTTTTAGTAAGTGGCATGGACCACAATGGTACTCAACAGCACTTTCTTTTGTTCAACTTGTGTCGACCTCTTGTCAATTCATGGATCAAAGAGTGGGCCAAATGGAGATTAAGGCCTTGAGCGAGAATTGCTCAATATGCTTTTTTGTTACTATCTCTCCCAAAGTAGGTACTCGTATCTCTTCGAAAACTAGTTGTTTTCCTAATTACAGTCTGATTGGCGAAGAGCAACCATGGCTTTTGTGCTAGCATTTCTTTGTGGCTTCTAACAACAACACCTATAGACTTGAGGACCTCAATTTCATAGCCATTGTGTTGAGAACCATATCTAATAATTGAGTTTTGTGTCCAACGTTGTGTTGCACTGCCAAGTGAAACAATCGTTGCATGCGATGTTCTAATGGAGGATGCATTGCGTCGATGTAAAACGGTGGGTTTTCTCTTTTCTTCACCATTGGGACACTAAGGGACTAGCGGAATAAAACTTGGAGTGCTGAACGATCCCTTTTTTGGCAAAGGAATAGGGACCTAGGCGGTTCTCGTGAGCTTTAAGAAAACAATGCATGACTTCCTCCTGACTAGCAACACAAATGCATGGCTACTCAGTTGATCATTCCTCTTGCCTATAACTAACTTAAAATGAAAATGCAGAGAACCGCCAAAAACCGCTTTTCGCATTATTCATGTTCTTTTTAAGAAATTTTGTTTTTTTGGCTTTTTGTTCGATAATTTTTCTATATTTTAAATTTTTTGGTTTTTTGTTAAGGAGAATACACGAGTTTCTAGCGCTTCGTTTATAATTGTTCTATGCAAAGAGACGTAATGCCTAAATAATATCTAGTTTACAACCATTTCGACATTACGACGCCTAAGGAATGACAGTCTTTGCTATATAAACTGTTAACAATACCTCCCTTTGTTGTTTAGGTATGCAACCGCTAAGGTCTTAGCTAGTAAAAACACATAGCACGTTATGACACTAAGCAAGATACTAATGCAAATGAAAACGAAGTTAGTTTCAGGCCACCTCGAGTCTGTTTGCTACGCTTTCAAACAGGTCAGTTCGGGTGTCTAAGAGAGTCCTATGACTAGGCGTAAGAGACGGTCCTTAACCACATCCGACATGCTATGTCAGATTAAAGGTAGTTTTATACCATTGTAGTCTTTGTTGTGCACGCAGCCGCGCGTCAATGGTGGGAGTGGCATCAAAGCTTAAGAGTTGGTTACATAGGTAGTGCACCCAGCCCAATCTTAACCAAGCCCCCAAAGTATTCTTCAAGTGCACAACACACAACTTATACACGAGATGTGTTTGACGTAAATAAGCAGATACTTAGTGCCAACGAGTAGTACCTCGCGTAATGCAGGATGCTAACACATGTCGTCTTTATGCACGTTGAAATTGTATAACACTTTCGAGTATGCCCAACATCACTAAGTAATAGCTTTAGTGAATCTCCCCAGTGATCAACCATAAACTAAACGGGCACCAGGCGTCACCGAGCTGACTGGTTCGGCTCCGTCTTATCGGAAGGTAAATTAGTTGATGAATCGGATTTTCACATAAATGAATTCTATAGCTTTTGGCATAGTTGTTAGTATCCTAGAGTTGTGTGTTTATATCGAAATGAGTGAAGAAGTCACCACCGCACTTCTTTCGATGAGCTGCGGACCCGGTTTAAGCTTCCTATAATTGCATAAAGCAAGACCGAATGACTCCACTGTCTAGTAGTGCACCAAAGGTCTGGGAGTAGGGGAAAGGCTAAGGGTGAAGTAGTGCACAACACCCCCCCGCATCTAGCGGCTCTACTCGGTCATTCCAAGTCCATTGTCAAAAAGACAATAACAACATATTTCATTTTAACTGAAGCATGCAATTACTAGGTGGTGCTTGCTGGAAATATATGCAATATAGGAACTAATTTGTTGTGCGACATATGTTGTTTAGATCCGTATTCAAGGTAATCAAAAACCAATTTGTCAAAGAATTAGTCTTATTAGGCGTAGAACATGTAATTTGCCTGTCTTGTTTAAGAGATAATAATAGTGTGATTTGCAAGCATGCAAGCATTAAACAAGAATTGGAAGTTTTCCCAATGTTGATTTTAATTCATGTCTATAGTTTGTTAATCAATATAACATGCTAAGTTGCAATAGAAAGTTGAATTTCTAGCAAGCACGCAAAAGGGTGTTAAGAGATTGAGACATTGGCCTCAAAATTTACATTGCAACATGTGCTAATGATTGATTAAGGATGCTAGGGACATCACGAACACTACGAACACGAACAAACCCAAATCGAACTCAAAACTTGAAATCAGCCAATATCTCAAATGAGTTGATGAATGGATTTTGTGTTGTGTTTTGAAATGTGTTTCATGTGTTTATGAAAGCTTTTGATGTGTTTGAATGATTTTGACTTGTGTTTATGAGTGTTGAATGCAAGAATATGTGTTTGAATGCTAGATGATTTTTGCGAGAGTTTTTTTAAGGGAGAGAATAAAGTAGTCTATAGAGCATATGTGAGGTGTATGAGGCGTACGAATGTTCAAATGAGGCGTCGGGGCTTATTATTTATAGCAAGAGTTAAAAAAAGAAAAGAAATGGGCAAAATTACGCCCAGAATGCTAAAAACCTAGGCGCAATTACGCCCAAGCTGGTGCAATTTCGCCCAACACTCTTCTTTTTTGGCTGATTCAACATGCCTAAATTAGCGGGATGTGTATAATAAAATCAGAATAAATATGATTTGATTTATATGCTTGCGATATTTTACAAACAATAATTGTGACTAATTTAGGGAGATATAAGTGCGGGCCTTATATCCGGGCTGCGGTCCCAAAGCTCTCGAATCAGCCATTTTGCTCGGGTGCACTTTTTGCTTAGGAAATTCATTCATCTATTGTTCTGAAACTCCAAAAATTAGGAAAATATTCATAAAATATTTTGTAAAAAATCATGGATTTGCTAATTTCATGAATTTGGAATTGTTTTCATAATTTACTTATTATCGCAAAATTAATGAAATTATTGAAAATTCCAAAAAATGACAAAAATTATTTTGGAAGTTAAAATGTATTTCTAAGGGTGCTTTGTCTAAAGAAATGCGCTCGGTGTAGTGTAAAATTTCCTTTTTTTAGGTCTGTTAGGCCCTAGCTCTCTCAATTCAAGCTTTGCGTTGCAAGGGTGTCTATCATTGGCCGTCTTAGGCTAGGGACAAATGTAGGTATCTACAGCTGGCTTGGACAATGCTCATTCGAGAGGGCTTTTTTGGTTGTAAGTAGGCTTGGTGTGGGTGTGAGCTTTTGGCGAACTTGCTGCAATGTATGTCCGCCTTTTTGTTTGCTTTGATGTTTCTTTTGTGAAATTTGTAATGTGTGAAATTGGATCTAGACTTTATCACTCTTTGTGGGCGCGAAACTTGTCCTTTAAACTTTTTGTTGGCTCTCTTTTTTTTCTCCCTTTTTTTTGTATTGTCTATACCACATCTTGTTTTTGGTTCAACTTTGTTTTTCTTTGCTTCGTGCCACTTTGTCACCTTAGAGGGTAGGCTGATGTAGGTGTGAAAGAAATTGGCCTTTGTATTTGTTTTGCATAAGAAGGCTCAAAGTGGCCTCACGGATTTTTTTTAATTCGTACTTGTCACAAGGTCTGAAATAAGGCCTCTCGATCATGTCCAATTTATTCAAATTTTATTTTTTTCTTTTATGTGAGGTTTGTGTTATTAGCATTTCATCATTGAAAGTCGAAGCAAATGAATGTAAAAGAAAAAAAAAGTTTATTAATGTGGAAGGCTAATGTGACAACAAGACTTATTCTTATTGACATAACACTCGTCAAAAAGGAAAGAATGGATAAAGTAAATCTAGTGCAGGGACCTCCGACTCAACCTATGCTAGAAATTTATTGACTCTTCTCATTTCACCTTTGTTGTGAACTGCGGGTGTTGCGGGGATTTCTTTGCTTTAGATGCTTGAGTTTTGCCCTCTGGAAGGATAGGAAGGTGGCACGTCATCAATGGTGTCTTGTATGTGATCCTTAAATTAATGCTTCACAGTAGAGTGACCATGGCCACACTGACTTTTCACAATTACGTTTGTCCCACTTGTGGACCTCATGTCAATTGATGGATCTAAAGTTGGACCAATGGAGTGATTATGCTTAAGCAATGATTTTCTCAAATGTGCTTGCTTGATATCTTGTCTTCTCCTAATTTCAGTCTTGATTGGCGAAGAGCAACCAATGGTCTTTTTGTGCTAGCTCTTTCTTTGTTCTTCTAATGAGTGACCTTAGATTGAGGACCTCAAGTTCATTAGCCATTTGTCTTGAGAACAATGTTGACTAGGTTGATCTATGGGCCAACTTGTGTTGCTGATTGCTCGAGTGAAACAGTCCTTGCATGCATGGTGTTTAATAGAGGATGCATTGCAGGCGATGTCTTCGAGTGGGATGGCTTTCTCTCCCGTTTGTGATGTTGAGGGATTGGAGTACTTAGACTTGGAGTGTTGAACGCATCCTTTTGGGCAAAGGAATATGGACAAGCGATTCCTCACGTGCTAGCGTTCCGCTGACCTAATGAAGTCCCCGTGTAGATGACTCTATCCTTGCAATATAGTGTATTAGACTCATTTTTAGAAAATAATGCATGACTTGCTTCCTTGACTAGGCTCAGTGCATAGCCTAATAGTGATCATTCCTTGCCTTTTGACGTGACTCAAAAATGAAAATGCATGAACGCCAAAATCCCATTTTTCGCCTTATTCATTTTCATTTTTTTTTCTTACTCGTGATTTTTTTTTAACTTTTTTCTTTCTTTCCTTTTGTCCTAATTTGTTTGATAATTTTTTTTAAAAATTTTCTTAAGGGGAATCTCGAGTTTCGGTGCCCGTTTACAATTGTGATGCAAAAGACGTAAAGCCTAAACGATTCTAGTTTAAAACTATTTTGACTACGGCGCCTAAGGAATGATTACTTGCTTATTAGACTATTAACATGACTTCGTCTATTGTTTAGTATGCAAAATAAGGTCCTTAGTTAACAAATAACACATAACACGTTGTCCACACTAGCATAGTCTATACGCAAAATGAAAAAGAAAAAATGTCAGCCACTAGAGTCTATTGCTACGTTATTGAACGAGTCAGTCCGAGTGTCAAGAGGTCCCATGACTAGGCTTAGAACGGTCCTTAACACAACCATCCTGCGTGATGATCAAAGGAGGTTAAATCGTTACAGCTTAGTAGGGCAAGCAGTTGTGCGTCATGGTGGTGATGGGCATTAAGCTTAAAATTGGTTATTGTACGGCGCCAGGGTGTCCACGAGGCTAGAGAGGGTTCGGTCCATCTCCTCGGCAGTACAATTAGTTGATGATGGATTTTGCTAGAATTGAATTCGTGCTTTGCATAGTATGAGTAAGCCTGGAGCTTGCTCTATAATTCGCATAAAGCAAGGCGTAGAATCTTGCTCGAATAATGAAGATCGTAATTAATAAAATCGAGATAAAATCATATAAAATATGTGTGATTTTATATGATTGCAACTGATTTTATTTCGATTTTCATCGTTTTGCCCTTTTTTGAAGATGCGTATAATATAAAATTGGAAATAAACTATCATTCATTTTTATTTGATCGCGATATTCTAACACAAAATCATTGTTTAACTTCGGGAGATATCGTGTGTGCCCACGCTCGAGTGCGGCCCGAAGCTCCTGAAAAAGAGTCGTTTGTTCGGGTGCAACGTTTATTGCTCGAAAATTCATAATAATTTTCACAACCTCCAAAATTATGGCAAAATAGGCATAAAATTCCTTGTAAAAAATAAATGCGTTGTGTTAGAATTCCGTGAATTTTGGAATTACTTTCCTTAATTTAATTAATTATCGAAATTAATAAATTGTTGAAAATTTCAAAAATTGCAAATATTCTTAAAAAAAATTCAGAAAAAATTCCGAAAAAATTTCTAGAAAAATGTTAAAAAAAAGTTAAAATTATTTGAAAAAAACTCATATTTAAGGGTGCTTCGTATAGGTAATGTGCCCTGTGTAGTGAAAACTTGCCCTTTAAGGTCTAAAGGGCCTCTTCTCCCTTCATTAAGCTTTGTGTTGCAAGGGTGTCTTCCATTGGCCGTATGGGCTAGGGAACATGTACATAGGTAGTGCATAGCGCCATCTTAAGCGATCCCCCGGTCTTGTCTCAAGTGTAGAACACACTTGTACGAGATATGATGCCTAAAACACGGATACTCAGTGCCAACGACCTAAGTACCGTGTAATGCAGGATGCCTAACACATGTCATTTCTAAGGCACTGGATGCATGACATTTTGAGTATTGTCCAAACAACCACTAAAGATAATAACTTTATGAATTCCATAAAGAAGTCGTTCAAAAATTTTACGAGCAT
This sequence comes from Bassia scoparia, assembly GCA_008642245.1. NCBI lineage: Eukaryota > Viridiplantae > Streptophyta > Magnoliopsida > Caryophyllales > Amaranthaceae > Bassia > Bassia scoparia. The sequence goes on along the minus strand of SNQN01002630.1, from coordinate 44,347 downwards.
CGAGAGTCATCGGGCAGGACTGGGTCCGGTCCTATGCTCCAGGGGGTACAATTACTTGATGACCGAGGTTTGCTAGATTGAATTCTTGATTTTGCATAGTGTGAGTATGTTTGGAGTTGTGTGTTTATACTAAAAGAGTAGAGGAAGTCGCCACTGCACTTCTTTCGGAGAGCTACAAAACCCGGTTTAAGCCTTGCCTGTAATTGTATATAGCAAGGGGAAAGACTCCATGTCTGGTCAGGAACAAGGGTCAAGATTAGGGGACAACCATAACGTGAAGTAGTGACAGCCCCCCGCGTCTAAGTGGCCTGTACTCGTCATTGCGAGTCGTTGTCAAAAAGACACACCAAGATTTTTTTTCGTTTTAACCCTAAGCAATGCAAATTACTAGGCGGGTTGCATCACAAAAATAATGCATTAGCACTACTACAAAAAAGCCTACGAGACCTGGTTGAAAAAGGCCAAAGAGACCGCAAAACAACCGGTCTCTAGTGAGAGGGCTCTTAGGGTAAAGAGACCGGTTTATTTTGCGGTCTCTTATACTGTGCAGAGACCGGTTTCTTTGGGCACCGATCTCTTTGAGTAGAATCAAAAGAGACCGGTTTTTTGCGTATAACTGTTCTTTGTTAACACTTAAGAAGACGGATCTTACACATACCCGGTCTCTTTGGTAAATAAACTTTTATAAAGAAAAGCTGGTCCCACTTACATATCATTATGTAAGCTGGCCAGCAGTACTCTAATTTCACCATAAGTCATACAAGTATAATATTTATATGGAAATACATCAGTCCTTAATTCAATCATCTTGTGAAATAACACATGAAAAAAATATACTATATTATACATCCCAAAATTACAAATACAACTTGTTCGAAAGACCAATACGCCATAAAACAAAACTTGTTCTACTTATCATCAATAACTGTAAAAACAAAAAAAAGTAAGTTAAGAGAACAAATCAAAACCAATAAACAAAATACAACAATACACCACAAAAATTTAATACAACAAATAAACATAATCAACAAACAAGTAAACATCTTTACAAAACACTCAACAAATATAATTCGAAAAAACGAAAAATCACGAAAAAATAAATTGCAAATAACAAAAATCAAAGAAAATAAAATTCGAAAAACAATCAGATCTAAAATGAAAATATAGAAAAATAATGGGAAGTGAAATTGAATTCAAAAAACAAATTGCAAAGTAGATGTGAGAAAAGGTATAACCGAAAAAACCTTTAAAAAAACAAAAAAAAAGTAATTTAAAACTCGAATTATATTTTGAAAAACGAAAATCTATCACTTAGGAAATTAAAAAAAATCTGAAAATAATTAGAAAAAATGCAGAAAAGAAAACGAAAACAAATCTACGAAGAAAATCAGGAAAAGAAAACGAAAACATTCTAGAAGAAAATAAGGAAAGAAAATGAAAACAAATCTAGAAGAAAATTAGGAGAAACACGAAAACAAACCAGCAGAAAACGAAAAACAACAGAAACAAAACAAATCAGGAGAAAAAAAAAACAAGCTCGCCACCTCACCGTCGTCTGCCCCCCTCGCCGCGCCGCCGCCCCCCCCGCCCGTCTTCCCCTCGCCGCCTCACCATCGCAACAAATTAAAAAAAAAATTACGAAAAACAAAACAAAAATACAGAAATATTAATATGTGTGATAGTGTGATGGATAAACCCAATGTTGTTTGAGATGAGGGAGGGGTTGTATGTGTGGCTGGTGTGATGGAGATCTAGAGAGGAGACATTAAGGAGGAGAGATGAAGAGAAGATAGAAGAATATGAGGAAATAAATAGAGCGAGATAGAAGGGTGCGTGAAATAAGAGAAGCAGAGAGCCACGCATGTCACGAGATAAAGCAAAGGGTTCTAGATTGTCTAAGATTCATTTTATTTCTAAAATAAAATATCAAAAGAGACGGTTTACTGATGACCGTTTTTCTTTGTGAGAGTTAAGAGATGTGTACCAAAACTGGTCTTTTAGGTGAAGGTAAGAGACCGGTTTTTTATTAATACGGGTTTCTTAATTAAGAGACCGGTTTTTGAGAAAACACCGGTCTCTTAAATATGGTGTCATATCCAATTTGTAATAGTGTAGGACTAATTTGTTGTTGCGACATTGTGTTGTGTCAATCCGTATTCAAGGTGCCTAAAAGACAATTTTCCAAGAATTGATCTTTTAAGGCGTGAGAACATGTAGAGTTAAACGTTCTTGTTTAAGACATAAAATTGTGTGATTTGCAGGCATGCAAGCATTCAACAAGATTAAAAGTTTGCCTATTGTTGATTTTACTTCATGTAGAGTAGTTTTCAATCAATTACATGATAATTTTCATAGAATGTCAAATTTTTAACAAGCTTGCAAAAGGGGGTAAAAAATGAGACATTAGCCTCATACTAACTTGCAACATGGTGCTTTCCATCGAGAACGATGCCTTGGAGCCTTTGAAACTCTTAAGAACCTTTGAAGAAGCCTTAAGAACCTTAAAGAACCCTTAAATAACTTTGAAATTGTGTTTTAAATGTAAAATAATATTTATGAACGCTTAAAGAATTTTGAGAAAAGGTTTAGAGAGAGAAAGAGGAGAGAAACGACAGAATGAGAATGTATGAAGAGTTTGTATGTTGCGTGTTGTTGTAAATGAAGGCTGGGGCCTTGTAATGATAGGCAAGAGCTAATAAAAGAAAGGAAAGTGGGCACAATCATGCCTAAAAATGGGCGCAATAGAGCCCAGGCTTTTTCTCCTTTTGTTTTTTTGCTTCGACTTGCCTTATTTTGCTCGGTTAATTCTGGTAAACTTCATTTTACGTTTGAATTTGAATGGAGCTTGCATCTAGACATCCTTGGGGAGCAACTAAGAAGGCCCCTTGGCTAGAATGCTCTGGAAGCTTCTAAACGAGCGGTTTCGCTCGAGTACGTGTTTTTGGTTCGAAAACTCATAACTATTTTTATACAAGTCCAAAAATATGGACAAATATGAATAAAATTACATATAAACAATAGTAATTGTGTTAAAATTCGTGAATTTGGAAATGTTCATAATTTAATTTATACGCAAAATTAAATAAATTGTTTAAAATTCAAAAAATGCCAAAATGCATAGAAAATTCCGTAAAATTGAAAAATGTTTTAAAATAAGTTATAATTATTTTTGGAATTTGAAATCTATTAAGGGTGCTTTTTGTAGGGAAATGTGCTCGGTGTAATGAAACCTTGCCTTTTATTTTAAGGGTCCTGTTAGGGCCCTAGCTCTCTCAATTCAGCTTATGTGCTGCAAGGGGTGTCTTATCATCGACCGTCTAAGGCTAAGGATAAATGTAGTATCTACAAATACTAGCATTGTAAACCCTTCAAATTCCATATCCCTTTACCACGTTCCCATTGAGCGAGTCAAAGGGATCGAGTTAGGAGGTAAAGATAGAAGAAGGTCAAGTGAACCATGGCTATAGCCTGACTCATAACTTGTCCTGAGCGTCG
>SNQN01002630.1:11625-31211 GCA_008642245.1 Bassia scoparia | reverse complement strand
AACAAGAGGAAGAAGCTAATTAAATGGCTAAGGCATTGAAGGCGTACGTACCATGGGTGCTTTTTCAACAACTAGGGCAATTCGTTTGCCTGTAATTTAGGGCAGCTTTTTAAGATACGACCCAACCGTATTAAATTGATKAAATCAAGGCCATTCCATGGGCTAATGAGTTAGAACCCCCACAAGAATTTAATGGTGTGTTTGGATTCTACAATTTTGTTTGGCTTTCTGGATTTAGGAKAATTATAGTGTTTGGATGTCCAAGAATTTAAAAGGAGGAATTTGCTAAAATGGTGCATTTGAAATGAAATCTATTTTTCCCAACACATCCTAAACGAATTTGAGAAGTATTGTGACACTACAAAACTGAACGGGGTGACTTAAGAATATCTCCATATCAAACACTTTAAGTCCTCATTAGTGGGGAAAGCCTTGGATTAGCCTATATTGAAAAGAAGGTAAAGCCTAAAGCATTGACAAGTTGGGAGGACACTACAACATCATTCCTCCAAAAATACTAACCACATAGGAAAACCGCGGAGATCTGGGCTATGATCCAAGGGTTTAATCAAAAGGTGGATGAGACATTGTATGGGGCTTGGGAGACATTTAAGGAGTACCGAAGAGAATGTTGTAGACACCTAAAAATTTCTCCCGAAATAGAAAAGGCATGAGGAAAYGTACGACATTTCGAAAAAGATTTGATTAGGGAAGACGTGACAAAATCCATAAACCATAACCATTTGGAAAACTGTGGAGATCTGGGCTAAGATCCAAGGGTGTAATCAAAAGGTGGATGAGACATTGTATGAGGCTTGGGAGAGATTTAAGGAGTACTAAAGAGAATGGTGTAGACACCCAAAAATGTCTCCCAAAATTGAATAGCCAATTAGGAAAAATACGACATTCGAAATAGATTTGATTCCGGAAGATGTGACAAAATCCATAAACTATAASCATTTGCACAAGTTGAATTAGATTTGAGTTTGAAATCATAAGTCGAGGGCCCAATAATAGGCGGAAAATAGTTATTTTAATTATCACTAGTAGAAAAATAAATCATTTAATATGGTTCATTTGTTGCGATTGTATAAAAACCGCAGCATATAATTGTTATATGTTGTATTTTTTATAACAACTGTAGGATATAGTGCATCCTAAATCATAAAATTGCAGAATAACACTATATGCTGCGGTTGTTTGGCCCAACCTCAACATATAGTGTTATAAATATAAAGTCAAATTCGGCCCAACAGCAACAATACTCGACCCTTTTAACTAACAAAACCCTAACTTRGTCACTTTTTCGCTCATTCACTTCTTCGTTCCAATAATCACACCACTTTGATTCTCTCTCTTAACTTCTTTCCCGTTTCACTTCTCTCTTCAGTCTTCATCACCACCACCTTCAAATTTCCCCTCTCCTTGCGTCGCCCATCGCGTTCGCGTCTAGCCGCCATTTTTATGCCCCCCACCGCCGCTGCCGCTCAGTTTGTTAAACTCAAAGAAATTGTGGAGAAAACCGCTTACCCTTCGTATTGATCAAACAAGCATATATATAGTACAATACAAGGATATCTAAAACTCCTAAAAATATATCATGCCATAAATACAACATCTATATCTATATCTATCATATTAACAAACCAACATCTATTGCTCCCCCTCAAGTTGGAGCATGTAAATCACGAATGCCCAACTTGCATAGAAGAAAAGCAAACTGCTGACGACCGAGAGCCTTTGTTAGAATGTCGGCCAGCTGATGTGTCGTCGGAACATACGAGGTCGAAACATTACCCTTTAACAACTCATCCCGAACAAAATGACAATCCACCTCAATATGTTTCGTACGATCATGAAACACCGGATTTTTGGCAATGTGAAGTGCGGACTGACTGTCACAAAATAAGTGCATAGGTTTAGAATGACTTATACCAAGAGAACACAAAAGTGCCTTCAACCACTTCAACTCACAAGTAGTGACTGCCATCGAACGGTACTCGGCCTCAGCTGAAGAACGAGAAACAGTAGGTTGTTTCTTAGTCTTCCAAGAAACAGGAGAACGACCTAGGGAAACAAGATAACCGGTCAAAGAACGACGAGTCAATGGACACGTCGCCCAATCACTATCACAAAAAGCGGTTAAACGTAAATCCGTCATAGGTCGTAATAAAATGCCTTGTCCCGGACTACCCTTAATATAGCGGAGGACACGAAGAGCTGCATCCCAATGTGAAACCTGTGGATCACTCAAAAATTGTGCCAAAACATGCACCGAATAACTCAACTCGGGGCGAGTAATAGACAAATAAACCAACCGACGGTATTGATCCGGTTAAGCAAACGGGTCACTAGAAGCAAGAGCAAGACGATGATTCTGTTCCATCGGTGTATCAATCGGTTTGCAACCCAACATACCGGCCTCTGTCAAAATATCCAAGGAGTACTTTTGTTGAGAAAGAAAGATACCCTCTGGACTACGAGCAATCTCAATGCCTAATAAATACTTAAGCACTCCCAAATCCTTCATGTAAAAACATTGACACAAATATGTCTTAAATCTAACAATCGCATCGTGAGAAGATCCTGCAATAATTAGATCGTCGACATAAACAAGAACATGCAAGGAAACACTGCCCTGTATATAGCTAAATAAAGAGTAATCAGCATATGAATTCTTAAATCCAAAGTGCCGTAAAGCAGTAGACAACTTTGAGAACCATTGTCTTGGTGCCTGTTTCGAACCATATAGAGACTTCCTCAACCTGCAAACCTTACCAGGAGAAGGAGTACCATACCCCGGAGGCATTCGCATATAAACTTCTTCATCCAAATCACCATGAAGAAACGCATTGTGAACATCCATCTGATGCAATTCCCAATTCAAAGAAATAGCCACAGCGAGAAAAAGACGCACCGTACATGTAGGGCTTCGCCCCGCCTTAGGGGGTTGACCGCAGCTTCAGTGTCATGGAATCGAGCCATGAAATCCGCATGTGAATGCGTTGGGGTGTGTTGTCGAATTGAGGGGATCGCCACCGTGCCTATATAGGTTATTCACGGACGCCCGAAACATTGGTGCCAAACTAGTGGCCCCACAAATAGGTCCAGTAACCAAAGTGTGGGTTCGGGGACATGGTACGGATTGAATCAGTAACCCAATCCGCCCGCATGTAGCGGCCTCTACTCGGTCTCATTGTAGTTCCATGAGTCATAACAATTGAATTCAAGAAAACTTATCGATTTGATCTTGAGAGCGCACTAACCTAATATTACTAGGTGGGTTGCTATTATGTACAAACAATGACTTCTACCATGGATAAGGCGATCACTTGATTGTTAGTCAATATTAATAAGGTGCCTATAAAACCAGTCGTCCATGATTATCTGACTTTAATGTGATAAGCAATTGAATTCCGGTCTTGATTAAGCAATATGTACAAGTGTGATAGAATATGTACAAACGAAATATGAAAAAACAAAGGTTAGTAAGCATGATAATATACATGTGTGTCCTTCTCACCTTGTCACTGCGAATAAGCAAATTGTTAGAGTAAAACTAAAAGGAAACGCCCTTTGATTGAATTGCTAATCGAGACAAGTAAACGCGTTAGTATTGACAATAACAATATGCATAATAATAAATTGTGACAAGATGATGATGAACGAATTTGAAAACGTGAAAAACAATCCTACGTATTTACATGAGATGATTCAAGAGTTGGTTTCTACAATGTGTTAATTAAATTGAAACTCGTAATAATAATTAGTCAAATTAAAAGTGTCAAAGGAATTAAAAAGAGTCAAAAAGAGATGTCTTAGGTGAGTAATCTCAAAGTTATACCTTGATTTCGTTCGTCAAATCGATTCGAAAAGAGGCGCGAGACTCGTATTTGAATGTGTATGTGTATGGGACAAGAGACTATGTGAGAATTTTTGAAGTTGTGAAATCGTGTCGTGAAGTGTTGAATCGTGAAAATTCTCCCAAGGGTTCGTCCCTGAAGTCCCCTAAAAGTCGTGAGGCAAAGGCCGTATTTATAGGTGTGAAGAGGCAAAATTGTGCGTATATACGCAGGAGTGGAGCGTATATATGCAGAGGAGGAGCGTATATACGCTCGTCCTGCATATATACGCTTCTTTTATTATTTCCAAAAATCAGAAAATATTGTGATTCGGAATAAACTGTTGCCAAAAATTTCGATTCTCTGAGATCGTGGATTATTCTAGACGTCCCCTTTTGCAAGAAAGTATGTTTCTAAGAAATTCTGGAACATTCCACGTATCCTTTCTGATTATTTACGTATTTTCTGCGTATTCTGCGTATTTTGATGTTTTGTAAATATTGCAAATTTCATAGAAAATCATAGAAAAATCAGAAAAATAATCTAAAAACCTTGTATATCACCAGTATAAATTATTTCAAAAAATCTTATAGTTAACAGAAAATTCCAAAAAATAGAAAGTGATTAAAGAAAATTCTTTTGGCCTCTTGATTGACCTTTGCCTCACGATTTCGAGTGTGAATTCACATATTTGAAGTTTCTACGAGTGCAGCTGCGCCTTTTCGGAATCGAATCAATCACGAAACGTGGTATATTTCATCATCGATTACTCATTTGGGGAGACACATTTAGGTGTCTACAGAAGCCCCCACTTTGACTGAGTCTAGAGAGACGTAAGTCTCGTAAGACAAAAGTCAAAGTATTCAATTCGGGACGGAGAGCAACTCAAGACGTTCTGCGACCTTGGGTTGCCCTTTTTCGCCGGTACCTGCAAAACAACGGTTAGTTTTACCTGTAGCAGTGTCCCATGCGGTTTGGGTCCTCGAGCGATCATTCTTCGTTCGGCTGACTGGGAGAAATGCAGACGCATCCCATGCTTTCCGAGGAAATGAGCATTGACTTGAAAATGATAGCCCTAACTCAGAATTAAGGACTACCTTGGTGACGACATAGGTCTGTTTTTATGTCTAGAGAAATTTGCATGCAATGTTGACCTGTAACTTGTGACCTTGAGATTGAGAAAGGGGCAAGAGTCATTGAATTAGAATTTGAAAGAGTCTTTGAATTCGAAAGGGCCTTGTCTAGGTCTGGTTCGAGACATAATTTGAGAGAGTCATTGAATTTGAAGGGCCTTTGAATTTGAATGGGTCTTGTCTAGGTCTGGTTCTAGACATGATTTGAGAGAGTCTTTGAAAGGGCCTTGTCTAGGTCTGGTTCTAGACATGATTTGAGAGAGTCTTTGAATTTGAAAGGGTCTTGTCTAGGTCTGGTTCTAGACATAATTCTGAGAGAGCCTTTGAATTTGAAAGGGTCTTGTCTAGGTCTGGTTCAAGACATGACTTGAGAGAGTCTTTGAATTTGAAAGGGTCTTGTCTAGGTCTGGTTCTAGGCATGATTTGAGAGAGTCTTTGAATTTTAAGGGGCCTATTAGAAAAGTGCTGCTTGAAAAGTGACTTAGAGAAAGGTGACATTTGGACGAGACTATGGCTTGACTCGGACGTGACTTGTGACTAGAGCTTGAATTTGAACTTGAACTTGACATCGACTTGACTTAACATCGGCGAGACAGTGACTTTGATTGGAAAGTGACAGGGTCCATAAGCGAATTTTTCATGATTTCCACTTGATAGCAATAGACTTGAACACGTAATAGGGCCTTAGGAGACAAGAAACCCCCAACTGGAAATTAAGGGGCCATGATGGCGACGAGCCCCCCAGCGAGACTTTGGGACAATGTAGTTTACGGCTTAGAGTCAACATAGGGAAGGTGGGTAGATTGTATGGATGAGTTCCCCAACAAGATGTACTAACCCAAAAGGTCAGGTGGCTTTACTTCTTGGGATTGAGTCAATGAGTCCTTGAAGGTGACCAAAGAATAGGCTATGGTTCGAGAAATAAAAAGGGTCAAATTTGTGGCTAAGGGTCAATGATGTGGCTAGATGCGAGGTTGGCTAATGATGTAGGATCAAGCATGAGTCTATGTTGGGTTCTAGACTGGCAAAACCATTATCAAATTCTTAGTAAGTCAAAGCACTCAAAAGGCCTCAAACGATTTAATGTTAATGCGGTCGAACCTGGAGAAGAGGCTTCCTACGTATCCTTACGGAATCAGACCACCGTAGTTCTAATGATGATTTGGACAATGCCTCGTGTGAGAGGGCTTTTGTGGTTGTAATGTAAGGCTGTGGTTTGAGGGTTGAAAAAGGCTTGATGATCATGAAGTGAACCCACGGTGCGCAGTGTGCTTGCTTTTTATTTGATTTGGGCTTTGAGCTTTGGATTTGTATTGGATTTTGACATTGATTTGCATTTTTGATGACTTTCTTTGATTTTTTTTTACTTTTTTCTTTTTGCCTATTTTATTCTTCCTTTTTTTTCTTTTCTTTCTTTTGCACGTGTCTTTTCCTACGCACCGTTTGGTCCAAAGGGTTAGGTAGATGTGGGTGATGAAAGAAAGATAGGCTAAATGATAGTGTTTGTGGCTCAAAAGGTTGCAAGGGATTTTGATTTGATGTGACAAAGGGAATGGAAGGGAGGGGTCATTTTGTGGAGCTGTGAAAGAAGGCCTCTCTTGGGCATTGTTCAATTTCAATAATTAAATCAGTATTAGATTAAACCAATTGTGGCCAATGAGTGTTGAGACTTGCATAGAATGAGAAAATAATATTGCCAAAAACAAATGAATCACTTTATTGATGAATGAAAGCTAAAAAAAATACATGGCTTATTGTATAGCAAGAGACTACATAGACTCAAAGGACAATGAATTGAAATGAACATATAGCTAGGACTAGGACTCTATGACTCAATCTAGAGAAGGCCGCACGGATCATTGATCCGCACCTTGGGGTGACTCATGGTTTAGCAAGTGGGCTGGTGTGAATGTTGATCTTATCCTTCGCTGCTGGAGGGACTGGGAGGCGACCATCTTCAACCATGTCTTGAATCCTATGCTTCAAAACGATGCAATTCTCAGTGGTGTGGCCCCTTCCTTGGTGGGAACTGCATAGACGATTGGGATATCCACATCTTTAGATTTCTATCATAGCAAGGATCTGGAGTGGGATCCATAGGAAGCAAGTGCACCTTTTGCAGTTACTGTCAAAGGCCTGCTCTTACGTCATTTGCCCAATTGGAAAAATGTCTTTGTGTCCTCGAGGCTTGTTGTCTGAAAGAGTGTCATGGGTAATGTGGTTGACTTATCGTGTTGGAAAAGAAGAGCCACCTTTCTTTGTTAAAAGCCCCCACCGTTACTTAGACTTATGGGCTTGAACATGTTCCTCAACTAGGAGGCCAACCTTGTAGAGCCCAATAAAAGAATCAATGGGTGAAACTTGAGTGGCTTCGATACTGGGCTGAAGGTTCTTGATTGTGACCATGCGAATTTGATCTCCTCATTTGGTTCGATGGGTCAATTTGAGCGGCTTGCTCCCTCCATTATTAAGGAAAAGTAGAGAAATTTTCTCTTCGCCTTGGTTGTGGCCTCTAGTTCACGGAGACCGACAGGGAGCTGGGAATTGTACCTTATACTGCTTTAGGAACTCTTGTTTGATATATTTCCCAATGTTCGAAGCTTGGTTTGATTCAGGGTCTTGAACCCAACCTGGATGGATGGGTGTCCAAAGTAATAGGAAACCATTGAGATATGAAAGTGCGGAGGTGGTTCTTCTGGGTCTTCGATTCCCTTGAAACTTGGGGCAAAACAATGTAACAAACTTCTTAGGAAGCTGGCTTAATCTCATAATTCAGCAACACGAGCCCTTTGAACTGAATTTTGGCATTCTTTGACCAAACTCTTTCTAGTTGCTCCAACCTTTTTTCCGTCTCAGTCTTTCGGAGGAGCGAGTGGTCTAAGCATTGTCTCTTCCTCCTCGTCAGATCCCGAGAGGTTTTTCCTGGGTCTTCTTTTCTTTTCTTTCCCCAATGCTTTTCTCTTGGGCATCGAGGCGAGAACTCACGGAACTCGAGCTTCTAGAATAGCGTTAAGCTGTTGTTCGATGTTGCCATTGGAAACGTTCTTGATGAACAGGAGCGTGTCGGGCTTGGCTCTTGTATCTTCTAGGCCCCGAGGACAAGTTCGAGTTTTGCTATCTTTGCTGAAACTCAAGAAATATACACTTTTAGAGCCCGGAAACAAAAGATTGCTCTACTCGAAAAACTCTTAAGAACGGAACCTAACTCAGTCTTAAGGTTTTCTGGAATTATTGAACTAAAACTCGAAACTGGACTTGAATGGGCTAGACCTAAAATCTATTTAAGGTGATGGACTCGAGAAAGATCCAACCTTAAAGGGCTATTTCATAAGTAAGGACCTCTTAGACCTACGAGTCACTGAAATTGAATGGACCTAGATTTGAATCAAAGTTCCTGGGTGAGTCTAGCTCGAACTTAGTTTCAGGTTTAAGTTCTTAGATTGAAGTTGAGGCGAACTAATTCAGATTTAAGGCTCTTGGGTTAAATTGAATGAACCTAATCAAATTCAAGCTCTTGAATTAAAATTGAATTGAACCAATTCAGGTTTTAAGGTTCAAAAGGTCGAATCTAAGTCAGTTTTTTAAGGATTCTTGGATTGGGATCGAATGGAGTTGAAATTGAATTGTATTGATAGAATTGAATTTGGATTGAAATGATTTTGACATGGCCTAATGGATCATCGAACTTATGTCTTGACACCATAGTTAAGGGACTGGGCTTAGTTGGTGGTTAGGAATTTGGACTGAATGAAGAGTCAACAAAGTAAACAAAGCACATTGATTGAAACACCAAGCCCGATTGTATTCACCTAAGGTCAGGATTCTAAGTGAGCTATAGGTCGGCTGGTAAGTTTATTGATAGTTGTACCATGCTAAGATAAGAGGCTGGGTCCAATTTCAACCACACAGCATTGGTGATGTATGGCCGAGATACCCCTTTATACACGCCATCTAGTAACACGTGCATACGCCGGCATGGGCGGGATAGGACTTACCTTAGCCATTGATCAATCTAACCACATTGCAACCAAGATAAAATCCCCCAAGTGAATTCGAGCATAGAACATGCCCATATCGAGACAAGGTGCCTAAGACATGACCCTATTCGAAGGTCACAAGCAAATCAATTAATTATGAATATGAAACTACGAGACTTTCAAGCTGTCCACTACAACCACAATGGTGATTTATCCCCAGTGAAGTCGCCAAAACTGTAGGCTTCATAGAAATCATAGAAAATCAGAGAAAAATAATCGTAAAAATACTATGCGAACTCAGAAAAATGTGAGATGACAATGAAAAGTGAAAATCTGAATATTCACCAGTTAAATTATTTTCAAAAATCTATAGTTAACAGAAAATTCCGAAAAATAGAAAGTGATTAAAGAAAATTCTTTTGGACTCTTGATTCCTTTGCCTCACGATTTCGAGTGTGAAATTCAACATATTTGAATTTTCTTACGAATGCAGTTGCGCCTTTTCGAATCGAATCAAATTCACGAAACGCTGGTATATTTCATCATCGATTACTCATTTGGGGAGACACATTTAGGTGTCTACAGTACCCATCTTGGCCACGGGAGCAAAAGTCTCATTATAKTCAACACCGCAACTTGACGATTGCCATGTACAACCAACCGTGCCTTGAGGCGCTCCACCTTGGACTTGTCAGTATACTTGATTTTATATACCCAACCACTACCAATCGCCTTCTTACCAYGAGGAAGGTCAACAACAGTCCAAGTACCATTACGCTCCAGGGCATCAATATCAACTTGCATCGCCTTACGCCAACCCTCAAATTTAATGGCCTCTTTGAAAGAAGATGGTTCCTAAATGAACTCAAAACACATTTGATAATAATAAGTTTTGCAATTTATTCAATTCTCCATAATAAATTGCAACAGAACGCCCACGTTGTTTACAATCAGCAATAGCATGCTTAATTTCAAGAATACGAGGGCCGTTACCATGAGAATAGCGATCCCGCAAATCATCCCACAAGACTTTAGCATCATCAGGAATAATAACAGTAGATCGAATGCTAGAATCAAGAATGTTATAAATCCAAGCAACAATAGTAGAATTAACAATACCCCATTGACGATAATCGGGATACTTGACATCGGGTTGAGTAATAGTACCATCCACAAAGCCAAGCTTGCTCTTGGAGCGAAGATTGTTGCGAATAGACCTCGACCACTCTTCATAGTTGTCAACGGAAAGCAAAACAGGACAGATTACCAACTGCGAACCCTCGCTAGGATGAAGATAATAATCCGTGAATGGCGCATACWTGGAAGGAGAATTGGCGTCGCTTTCACCCARTGCAAGAGACAAAGCAACTAGCACACAGTAGCAAAGGACAAAGAACACGAACGGCAGCAGCAACGTGGACGACGAAGCACAGCAGCAACTCGCACAGAACACGCACACCCCCGCACAGCAGCAACCGSGCAGAGGGCAGCAACGAAGCACCACCGAACACCCACGAACGCCCTGCACCATGCAAAGAACACGCACAGCAGCAACCGGGCAGAGGCGAACACGCAGCAGCYCTCCTAGCAGCACCGAAAGCACCACCGAACCGCTCCACCGATCACCCAGCACCACCGCAATCAAAACCACAAGCAAGCACCACCGCAAGCACCACCGCAAGCAAAACAGAGGATGACGATGATTAACGAAGAACAAACAGAGGACGATGATGATGATTAAATAATCAAGAGAATAATGATGAGTAATCAATCAAGAAGATGATGATGAATCAGGTGTTGGATGTTGACTTTGCGTGAGTAAGAAAGTAGCACCCAAACCGTGAATTAAAAATAATAAAAAATCAATCACGACTAAAGATCGTGAAGAATTATAAAAGAAAAACGTGAAGCCTGAAGCTCACTATTGCGGAAGCCAATTAAGAACAAAAAACAGGATCGAAAAAAAAATAATCTCTAATTTAGAGAGGCTCCGATACCATGTTAAACTAAAAGAAATTGTGGAGAGAACTGCTTACCCTTCGTATTGATCAAACAAGGATATATATAGTACAATACAAGGATATCTAAAACTCCTAAAAATATATCATGCCATAAATACAACATCTATATCTATATCTATCATATTAACAAACCAACATCTATTACAGTTTGCGCCCCCCCACAGCTGCTCCTCTCACCGTCRAAGTCACGCCGCCAAGATATGGTTTTTTTATATCTGAATTTTTGACTGTTATTGTTATTGTTTTTGTTTTCTGAGTTTTTATTGTCATTGTTATTGTTAACAATTGAGGTGTATTTTAAAACTTGATTTCGTCTTCTTTTCTTTTTTAGTGAAAAAATTCTCGGAGTAGTTCTTACCATTTTTTTTAAAAAAATTGGTTGGGGTGTTTTCTTTGCATTTCTTTATGTGCTTTTCGAGTTCTTTTTCCTGATTTTTTGATGCTCGTTTATTCGTTTGTTTTGAAGTTAGTTTCTAGATTCACTTGTTTTTCATAATTATAATTTTCGATTTTGTTTGAAATTAGATTCCAATTTATTTATTTTCCAAATTTTTTTCGTTTCTCATTACATTATAAAATGTTTTTTTTCGATTTATTTCGTTTTTCATTTATTTTGTCATTTAATTTCTAGATTTCCGATTTCACTTCATGCCTTTTCGATTTCTGATTCATTTATTTATGTCTTTATTTTTATTTGAGGGACGTCTTTATTGAGTTTAGTCATTTTTTATGTCTTATTCATTTAGTTATTTTGATTATTGGTTAATTGTGATTATTTTGTTCTATTTTTTTTTTGTTGTTTTGATTATTCATAACGTGATATTATTTGAAGTGCTACGTTAGTTCGTTTTTGCAGGGTGTTGAATTGTTGAGTATGTCAAGTCTTGAGAAATGCAGATTTATTTTTGTTCATTTTTTTGTAATGTGATTGATTGTTTGTTGTAATAACTAGCTTTCATGTAACTACTTATTGATTTATCTAGATTTTCATTTCGTCTTATTTTTCACATTTTCTAAGTCGCCAGTATTTTCAAATAATTTTTTTGATTTTCAATGATTTTAAAATATTATAATTAATTTTAAAAAAAATAAATTTAAAAATTCTTTAGATGAATGCAGAAAATCCGAATGATCCAGATATTTTAGAAGATTAATCTTGATTGCTAAAATAATCCAAAAGTGGATAAAGGTTAGTTCGGATAACAAATAAGATCCAAAAATACAGATGCGATTATAGAAGAAAAAGATAAAAGAACAAGCGTATATATGAATGAGCTAAAATGACAGTATCAGCAACAAGATATATACAATAGTGATTATCGTATATACGCTAATGACTAGTGTATGTACGGGGCTTTTCATTATACGCTTCCTTAAGCGTATATACAATTTTGTATTTGCTATCATCTTTCCTATACACATATAAATATGCTCTAGGTGCTTAATCGAACATTAATGAATTCTCTTGTGCTTTTGAAACTCAAAGCTCTAAAAATCTCTCACTCACACAAAATCACTCACAAAAAACACCAAATCATCACAAAATCCAAAGTTCTCGTATCCATCGATAAATTCGAATCAGAGTCATTTCTTTGCGAATTTTTCCTTGACTGAGTCAGCATTGGTTGTTGTTTAGAATGTTTAGGATAGGCTCAGAAGTAGTATGGACTTCAAAATGATGTTTTCTATTCATTCTTCCTCCCCGCGGCACTATACTCAGCACAAGCCATCGCATTATTATTTATGTCATTCCACTTGTTATAGAAACGAGAGGAGTTCGTTGACTCACAATTCATCCAAGTTTGGAACAATAAGTATTAGGTTAAGCAATCCAAAAATAACCCCATCTCTTCAAGGATTGACCCAAAACAGTTCAATTAGTAGGCCTACGAGTGTCACAATCCGGAATTACTTGATTCCTACCATATTGTTTCATRAATCTCGTGGGAAAGTAAAAGGTCAATGCCCATAATTCATTGATCTGTATTAAGCCTTCTTCYTTGTCCAAAGTCATCATTCGTTGAATATGCCACTATGGAACGACCCTGTGAATTGAATAGTCTTTATTTGCAAAGTATTGAGCTCATCCATCATCCGAGCAGGACGTGTACAATCTCTTGCGYGTGTAGTAACTCTTAGTGTTGTATGACACAATGTAATCAAAGTCAAACGTTCCATCAACCATATRTGACAAAAACAAACAAAAAGCATATTCTAAACATGCAAACAAATAGCAAAACACTACTTTAATTAACGAATTATAGAATGTGAATTTACCTACAAGGGCAACAAGTCATTGGATCGCTTGGATACTTCTTGAGATCATACAAAGAAAGAAAAAGTTCTCCCCAACAAAGCAACGATGGAGAATGCCCGACTTCACATTGTTTAACAATAGCAATCACGGGTACAAAACCAGAATTTTCTGACTTCTGAGGGATAAGGTAGCGACAAAACAACAAAGATATAAGAGCTCACCTCCTATGACCGCACTAATCCTAACCACGGTTTGAAAGTGGTCAACAAGTTTCAATAAGTCAACTTCATGGCCATGCAAAATTTCAGAAATTCTATGACTTTCAACTCCCAAACAGTTCTCAAAGAATTGATAGGAGAATTTAGACAAATTAGGAAAACACGGAGAAYGATCGTTACACCAACCAATAATCGCACTAATTTTTTCAGGCAAAGGAGTAATTTCATCGTTATCAAAGAGAAAAGAGTGTGTTTATGGATTCTAATACCTTATTACGGCTTGTAAGAAAGARATATCGAGTTGCACCAACCTCAAATTCAAGAGAATACTATAGTTGTGGTCGCGAATCTCACCTTACGCCGAGCTAGAGTGAACACGAATCGAAGCATCAAGATCGAATCCTACTTTGCGAGCCATGACGAACACAATAACAATCTTTGGGAGAAGTTTTATTAGAGTGTTTATTCGATGTTATGACTAATGACATGAAAGCAGGTCTATTTATAGRATCGCCAGGATAGATATACATCGAACGAGTTCGCAAAGATAGATATAAGCCGTTTTTTTTAAACAAAAGATASGCATAAATATTTCAAAATTCAAGCGTAAATACAATCAATTTAACCGTATATACGCAAATACGCTTRKAAATTGTGTGGTTGATGACATGGCACATTGTATATAATAAGAAGCAAACATCAAGCGTGTATATGATCTGAATAATCATATATATTCGCTAAGGTCTATCATATATAAGRTTGTTGAGTTTCCTAMTTTTTTGAGTGYTGACAAATAGGTACATTGATCTGATGAATACAACTGGTTTGAAAAAGKTGAGAAACTATTATTCTTGGTCACATGAAAGATAGTGACAGTATGCTAACAAGTTATATTATGCAAATCGTTATATGTGATGGTATACAGGAATTCCAACTCATGAAGAAAGATAGTCCTTCGAGGAAAACTCGAGAYGATCAAGTTTATAATGAAGATCAAGGGAATCTTCGAGAAGTTGAAGACCAATGAAGAWTAGTTCAAGGGTTAGAATAAGTCTTCTTGTTGTATAAGTGCATGAGTATGTTTGATGATTGCMTGTATTATTGATTGATGACAAATGGCTATTTCCTTAGTAGGGTTGAAAGCAACTAGACCAGTCAGTCAGTAGGGTGGAAGGCACTACCAGTTGGGAAACTCAACACATTCATCACGCTGACTAAGAAAAGATTTTTGGAAAGTTTTCCTAAAACTTATTTTGGAAACATCAAGATAATCTGGTGAGAAGTTTTGTTAAGAATATTTGTTAACTACTTGTGTTGGATTTAAGACAACACAAGATATTATTTTTTCAAGTATGAAATAAMATCTTGTGTGACTTTCCTAAATTATGTAAGAATATTCYTATGGGTATTWAACATATTTTAAGGTTTTCGACATCAAGTAATTACTAGGCCTTTGGCTATAAATATTCAGTGCATGCATTCTAACGTTGCGTACTTCTCTCCACGTTCATAAATGAGTTTTCATTAAGAGAAATAAAAAGCCTTAGTCTAAGATCGAGCAAGCATAATTCATTCACACGAGTGCACACAGATTGAGCGATTTTTATACTCTCYTAAACTCATCAAGTGAGTAATTCAGAGAGATTGAATTGTGTAGAATCACCAAAAAAGGGGTTGGTGATTGAGTCGCAATTGTGAGTTCAGTTGCGATTACTTGTGATTTCTAGTGCGAAGTTAGCACACTTGAGTTGAGTGTGGGGTGTCATTGTGTTTGTGAGTTCACATACATTGAGAGTGAGAGTTGCTTTGTTTATTCGGAGTTGAATTAATAAAAGTAAATAGGGTAGGAGGACTTAGCCCATAGTTGGCTGAACCTCATTAAATTTGGTGTGCCTTTCTTTTATTGCTTTATTCRGTTTACGTATTATTCTACTATTATTCCACTGTGAGACCAGTCCTACTGGTCTACTCAACTAGAACAGTCCAAATCAAAAATTTTAATAGGCACTCAATTCACCCCCTCCTCTTGAGTACCGTTGAGAAGCCTACAATTGGTATCAAAGCCTGCGTTTCTTGTACGGGTAATACATACATAGAGAAGTTGATCATGAGTACTTAGGAGATGCAAGCAATTGGATACGACAGTAAGACACCCAAGTTTAATGGAAGGAACTACGCTTGGTGGAAYAATAGAACGCAGAACATCATCATGGGAATTGATAATCAATGCTAGATGATTGTTGTCGATACCTAAATTTGTCCCTAGTCCAAGACGGCCAATGATAAGGCACCCCTTGCAAAACACAAGTCAAATTGAGAGAGCTAGGACCTTGATAGACCTTAAAAAAAGGCAAGTTCCCATACGTTGAGCACTTTTTCAAGCACTTAGCACCTCAAAAAATAAATTTTAATTTTCAAATAATTTTAAATTATTTTTAACCAATTTTCTAGAATTTGTTAGAATTTTTCTAAGCATTTTTGCGATTTTTTGGAGTTTTTAATAATTTAATTAAATTTGCAATAATTTTAAATTATTGACACAAGACTCCAAAATTCGAAATTTTAACAAAAACACTATATTTACAAGGAATTTTTACATATTTTTTCCATAATTTTTCGATTATCAGATTAATATTTTTGAATTTCTTAAGCAAAACACAAACCCGAGTTGAACGAAAGCTTTCAGAACTTAAGGGGCCGTGAATTGCTCCCTAAGGATGTCCACATTCCTTCTTTATCTTCTCATGCACGACACACACTCGTAAAAGTAAACTAAATAAGACAAATATGGACCAGCAAAAGAGGCAAGAGCATGGGCGCAATTACGCCCAATTTCTTTCCTTTTTTGTCTTTGCTTATAAATATGAGACCCCCTCAGCTCATTTACAAACTCTTACAACTTTGACAACTTTTGGATCTTTGAGGCACGTTTTACTCTCTCTCATTCATGCATACATGACGAATCCTTAGTTAGGATCGTTGAGAAAATTTTCTAATCAAGGCCTATAAAATAATATTCGTAAAAGCAAAATACAATCTATACTTAGTATAGAAGTAAGTAATGGTCGAACCTCAAGGAGGTCAAGAAGTGTTTAAGTTCAAACTATCTAAATTGGCAAGCAAAACAAACTCTGAATTAAGAAATTTTTTTTAAAGCTAAACTAATTATAGAACTAGGAACAAGACTTTTGAAATCAGATTGTACTAAATCACCTAGGAGATGCTAGTTGTGGCCATCTAGTATGGAATTATGCCAATCAAAGTGTCTCTCTGCTCTAATCAAAAGGGTAAGTGCCCATCTATAGTATGGTAATTGAAATCTTAGTTGGAAATATGGTTAGAATCATTTCCCAAGTCATCCAACTCTCCCAATTCAAGGTTAAACCCAAGTCCCTCAAGTCCTTACTAGAATTGAACACACATGAATCAAACCAATACCAAGTCAATCATCACAATCCCTTGCAAAGGATTATTAAGGCACCTCTCACCCCAAAGACCTTGGGTGGCCAAATCCAAAGCAAGTAAGGTTTGAGAAATCACAATTTAATGCAATAATAGTGATTGGAAAGAGTGTTATATAATCTCTCGCGATTGAATAATTATAGATGAAACTCTAGCACTCCTAAGTTGCAAACTACTAACAAATCATAAAAAGCAAAGGAAAACAAGGAAGAAGCCATTAAAGCTGAGAAATTGCAAACATCAAAAGGGCATTCAAGAAACTACTCATACTAAACACTAATTAAGCAAAACAACTACCGAAATTAACACAAACACTAGTAGAAGCAAGCTATCAACAAAGGAACCCAAAAACTAAAGCATTGACAAAACCCACAAAACCTGGAAAATCGAAATCAACAAAAATAAGAAGTAAACAACATTAAAACTGAAATTAAGCTAGAAATGGAATTACCTCGAAATTCAGGTGAAATGCAAAATATCAGATTGCTAAAATTGATTGAGAAATGAGAATCTAGGGACAAAAGAACCTGAGCTCTCTCTCCTCTCCTCTCTAATGGAAGAATGAAGAAAATGGTTGAAAGCAAAAACAAATCTGAAATTCTATTCTAAAATTGCTACTTATACCTTGTTTCTCTCTTCTAAATCTATAGATACAAAGCCAAAAATAGAAGCTCCTCATAATTACAAGTTTGCCATTACTTAATTACAACATGTGCTAAAAACACCTACAAAGTCAATCACCAATGGTCCAAAGTCTACGGACGGAGGTTGCGGGCAAGTAGAGAGGCGCGGGCCAGGGCGGGGTGTCCTGGGACGCGCGCACGCTCCAAAACCTTACTGGAAAGTAGTTGCAGGCGCGGGCCAGGAGGCGCGGTGGACCAGGGAGGCGCGGGCGGACCTGGGATGCGCGGCACTCAAAAAACTTTCTAGAAAAAGGAGGAGCCCTGCAGGCGCGTGCCACCACACGCGGGCCGAGGCGCGGGTCGACCCTCCATGCGCGGGCGAGGCGCGGACAAACCATGGGATGCGCGGGCGCTCGATAACCTCTTTGAAATTGAGGTAACCTGCAGGCGCGTGACATCCTCAATGCGCTGGCCGTACACAAGCTGAACTACTCAACTTCGAACGACCATAACTTCTTGCTCGGTGATCGATTGTAGGTTGTAATATACCATTGGAAAGCTCTCAAGTCTACTTTTTATACAAAATGTTTCACATGCAAATTTAAAGTATTCAAAAGATATGGCTCGAAGAAGGTCTTAAGAGAAATGTTCAAGTGCCTAAGTCTTAACTTAAGCACCCAACCAAGCAACAAGTAGAAGACTAAAACTGCATGTGCATCTATGCAACTTGCAAATTACTCACAATCTTGAATTGAGTGTAAAAAAGATAGAAAAGAAGAAAATTAGTGAAAAACCTATAAGAATACTAAAACCTACAAAGCTTTTGCAAAACTTAACAAAGTGGATCTAACCAAAAGGTTAGTGAAATAATATCTAAAACAAACATATGGCAAAATAGGAAGAAATAAGTGCTAAATGTGACTATTTTTGGCACATATCAACACAGTCCTCTACTCTGCTCTTAAATACATTCTTGCATTCATACACCTCACAAATACACGAAAAGTATTCAATACATTAAACATTCAAAACAAACTTTTGCATTAGATCTAGGTGTTCTTAGGTTCTAAGGGTTTCAAGCAAGGTCCTAAGTCCGAAGCTACGTCGTTGATCTTCGACATCGTGTTGCGAGGTAAGTTTAAGGCCGGAGTCTCAATTCTAAACACGCTTTTGCATGCTTGATTAGAATTCGACTTTATGTAATTTTGCTATGTAATATTAATTAATACCTACTCGACAATTCAAATTAAAAACAACTTTTAGGCAACTTTCAATTCCTCGTACGAGCGCTTGCAAGCTTGTCTCACTGATAAAGCGTGTCGTGCACCTAACAAAAATAAACCTAACTAACATTAGTCTATCACATATTTTTAGGACTATTACATAATCACAAAGTTCTCTAGCAATTAAAACTAAAGATGGCCAGTCTAGAGTACAAATTAAACTAGTTATTGAATATATTTAAATGAGTATTAATCCACCAAAATATTTGAGCTAATAAACATAAAATTCCAAAAATCATAATTTCATATTCTCACAATTCAATTAATACAATTTAACATATATAATCTCCCTACCCAAAACTTAACCAAGTAGAAAAAGCTTAAAATCTGCGCTCAAAATGCTGCGTGGTTGTGTACAAAACCGCAGCATTTGAAGTGTCAAAAGCTAACGTTTTTTTACTTAACCTGTCATTAATCTACTTAGAAGTAGAAAAAAAATTGGAAAATTAACAAAAGCTGCGGTTTTAAGGAAAACCGCAGCTTATTGAGTTATATTTTTTTTATAAAATAAAATTAAATGCGGGCTACTCATCAGTACTCACATCCTCAATTCACGCACCCTCACTCCAAACCCTAAACATCATCTCTCTCCTCTCATCATCTCTCTCCGCTCTCATCTTTTGCTTCTCTCTCCACTTCAACGACGACACCGAGCTCGATCTCCCGCGCCCCTTTCTCTTTGTTTGCGAATTGTTAGGTTTGTTTTCTCTCTTCTTTTTTCAGTATGCGTTTGTTTAAGGCTAATGTTAGGGAAGCTAAAGCATGGAAGT
>SNQN01002629.1:46415-71249 GCA_008642245.1 Bassia scoparia | reverse complement strand
CAAAGAAAGGATACGTCAAATACTTGAACCAAAAAGCCAGGTTAGTCACTAGTTATTACAAATTTACAAGTACTTGTGTTAGATCGATCAATTCGTTATTTCCCCCAATTYTTTTCAAAAATTAGGGTTTTCAACTTCCACTTTCTCACTCCTCTTCTCTTCGCCAAAAAGCCAGGTTAGTTCGGACACTTCAAACTTCAACTTCATATAATTCATATTRTCAATTTATGTTTGCGTTTATCAATTTTATGTTTCTGATTTCACATTTTCATGATTTTTATTAGATTTCAAGTTGTGTTTTGGTTGTGTGATGTGATCTGAAGTTATAAGACTGAATTTGAATCTCATGAGCATGACTGACTGCATTCTGCACATTAATTGTAACTTTGATACTCGGGAGTGAATTTTAAATTGGAATTGGAATTACAAATTTGTGTCGCTGTTTCATTCAGCATTTTGTTTTGCTTTTCTCTTGTGTAATTTTGTGTGGCACATCCTAATTTTCCTTATTGGTATGTTAGTGAAATGGATGCTATGGAAACGAATTCCGAACGTCGTCCATTCTCGATTAAACTATGGCCTCCTACCAAGAACACAAGGCTCATGCTTGTCGAGCGGATGACCAAAAATCTTTCAACTCAGACAATATTTACCCAGAAGTACGGTAGCTTGAGCAAGGCAGAGGCTGAGGAGAATGCCAACCAAATTGAAGAGGTGGCATTTAGGGCTGCGGATGAATTCTATCAAAACGAGCCSGATGGTGATGGGAGTTCTGCAGTTCAGCTTTARGCCAAGGAATGCAGTAAACTTATCCTAGAAGCCCTTAAAAAAGGTCCTGCTCATAAAGAAGTAAAAGAAGTTTCGATTTCTGAGGCAGTCCATGATAGTTTATTTGATATATCGAAAGGCCCGCGTGCCTTCATTGAGGCTGAGGAGGCAGGAGAGCTTTTAGCGCCGCTAAAGAATCAGTCGAACAATTACACCAAAATATGCTTTAGTAACAGGAGTTTTGGTTTAGGTGCCGCTCATGTAGCCGAGCCCATTTTGGCATCTGTTAAGGATAAATTAAAGGAGGTAGACCTGTCTGATTTTATTGCTGGCAGACCGGAGGTGGAAGCCCTCGATGTCATGAACATGTTCTCAGCCGCTCTTGAAGGTTCTGTTTTGAAGTCTCTTAATCTCTCAAARAARGCYTTGGGRGAGAAGGGTGTTCGAGCATTTGGGGCACTTCTAAAATCACAGAGTAGCTTGGAGGAGCTTTATTTGATGAATGATGGYATATCAGAGGAAGCAGCACGTGCTGTTTGTGAGCTGGTTCCTTCCACAGAGAAACTTAGGATCCTTCAGTTTCACAACAACATGACTGGAGATGAAGGTGCTCTTGCTATTGCTGAGGTTGTAAAGCGCTCTCCAATGCTGGAAGACTTCAGATGCTCCTCAACAAGGGTTGGTTCTGAAGGAGGCACTGCCTTATCRGAAGCCTTAGAAGGATGTATTAATTTGAGGAAGCTTGACCTGCGTGATAACATGTTTGGTGTGGAAGCAGGTCTTGCTTTGAGTAAAGCTCTGTTGAAACATGCAAATCTCACAGAGGCGTATTTGAGTTACTTGAACTTGGAAGACGAGGGTACCACTGCCTTAGCGAACGCCCTTAAAGACTCTGCTCCTTTGCTTGAAGTGTTGGAATTGGCTGGAAATGATGTTACTCCTGCTGCTGTCCCTGCCCTTGCTTCATGCTTAGCATRGAAGGAACATCTGTCAAAACTGAACTTGGCTGAAAATGAGCTCAAGGATGAAGGGGCTATACAAATCAGCAAGGCTCTTGAAGGTCATACCCGATTGAAGGAACTGGATATGAATACAAATGCCATAGGGAGAGCCGGTGCAAGGGTTTTYGCTAAAGTGGTGGTCGATAAGCCTGAATTTGAATCTCTCAATATTAATGGAAATTTCATCTCCGATGATGGAATTGATGATGTTAAAGATATTTTCAAGAAATGCCCTGAGAAGCTAGGGTCATTTGACGAGAATGACCCAGAAGGTCCAGACGAGGATGATGAAAAGGATTCTGAAGAAAGTGATGGAGACAATGATGTGCTTGAATCCGAAATGAAGAAACTCGATGTTGATGAGCATTAGGTGCTACTTATATTTAGGCAGCAATGCAGTATTTAATAGGACTAGTAGCGTACTTATATCTTCCTAATCCAGATGTGTCCTCTTTTATCTTGGACACGTCCTTGGATTAATGGCTTGTCCCTCTTATTATGTTTTACTTTGTTTTGTATTAGGCCATTGTGCTAATCAGGATTCTGTTTTCAGTAGTTAATGGACTTTGTTTTAATGTATTTCGCCTTATTTTTACTGATATTAACCTGCTTTAGATTGAACAGCCTTTGCCATGCTTGTATTTCGCCACTTTTGCAGCTCAATGTTTTTTCTATTAGCTGTAGAGTTCATTACTTTATTTAGCTATAATTCGGCTGCTCGTGCCATAAGCCCGTAACTGAATAATCGTCTCTAGTATTCTAGAACAATGAAGGTTTGTAAGTTAATTGTCAGTTGCTGAATTGTCGCTTTCTTGCTACCTGTAGTAGGAACTAATGGGGGTATTTAATTTTCCAGTGTATCTGCTTAGAATCTTAGCTGTGCTCTCTGATAATTTGGCTGGTATCTCAAGTGAGTCTTGGTTACAACTTACAAGTATCTGGGTTTCCTTTCAATCGTTGGTGGAAATGTGGAATGGTGGTGGTTGATTGAGTTTATGGGTTTTAGGGTTTGATTCAGTGTGATGGTTGATTGAGTTTAGGCCAAAGTCCAATGGTCTCGAGTCTTGACACTTCAATCAATCCCCAGTGGCATCAAATCAAGGTTCAAAACAAGAAATGTTAAATGCAGCAGTKTGCTGCATTTGACAATYCAGCAAGGGGCATTTTGGTCTTTTTTGACAATGCAGTCTGTTGCACCTATCATGACTCGGTTGAAAACAATGATAAYCATCACTCGAACATAGTGCCACAAAGGACAACAAAACATGTTTCCAAAGTGGTTTCAAAAGTCCGAAAATAACAACTAAAGTATCACAAATCTAACTCTAAGTCTCTAATGACTAAAGCTTAAAGATGTGTTTTAAGAATGTTAAATGGATTAAAACACCCCTYAAACATATCAAAAAGACGATAAAAACACGATACAAAATGGCCATGTCATTAGGCCAAGTTATATTAACTTGATACCATTTTCGAGTTATTTATAGCGTGTCATTAATATCTTGTTCATAATCTAGATCTTTCGAGTTCAGGTTGATCCAACGAGATTGAGATTTATCACCATGATGTGTTTTTATGTGTTTTAAATATAATAATTAAAACATCATTTGTGAAATAAAGTGTCTAATTTTGTATTCTAAATAACGAGAATTAATAAATAATGTCTTTTAGAATCATTTTCAACATATAAACGATCAAAATGACAATTTAGAAATTTAGTAGTAAAAGTTTAATAGTCAAATTTTATAAAAATTATCAACAAATCATAAAATTATTAAAAAGTACTTAATCCACCGGGTTGAATAAAGTCGTGTTGAAAATTAATTAAATTTTAGCGGGTTTGAAAAGACGGGTCAAAAGTTTATCCAAAACTCGTTGTTTACGGATTGACTTAATCAGTTTTTCAAATCGGGTCAAAAAACGAGTCAATTGTAAGTTGAGCCTACCCGCGAGTTGCTCAAGCTCGGCTTGAGTTCGAGTTCAAGTTCGGCTCAAGAATAAACGAGATGATACACAAGCTATGCTAAGTTTGACTCTAAAAACTCATGCGTTCGCTCGAATTATATATATTTTTTAATAGATTATATAGTTATTTTTACACATTTAACATTTTAACAAAAGTTAATAAATGATAAGACATAAATTAAGCGTTTCTTTTATAAAGATCGTGAACTCGAACCACGAGCTGAGCCGAGGCCCAACAAAGCTCGGTGTCGACTCAGCTTATTAAGAATTTAACACCCCTACCTCTAGCTAAAAGTGAGATAATGGGTAGTTAGTTTTAAGATATTTATATATGAAAATTAGATACAAGTAGTTATTTAAGTATGATTAAAAATTCCCTTCAAAAAAAAGGATGATTAAAAATAAAAAATTGTTTAGTGTTTCAGTGTTTTGTATTTCAGTGTTTCGGAGTTGTTTCTAACCCCTGTGAGTCTGTGACCTGTGTTAAAGAAGACGCATAGAATACTTTGCGAGTTGAACACCCATTTCACTAAAATGAAGCTCTCTTCTCTTTCATTCTCTTCAACCTTTGAACCCACCTTATTAAACTCCAAAATTAATGGGTTTAATCTCCAAATTCCAAACACAAGCAATGTTTCTWCACCCCTTCTTCGTCCCAATTCCATTCAATGTGCTGTTCGTTTCAGACCTTGCATTGATATTCACAAGGTTTTGTTCCCTTTCTTCACTTGAATTTTATTTTCAATGTTGAATTGATGGTCAAAGTTTTGTTTTTTATTAGCTCATATATTCTGGTCTTTGATGAATTTGTTTGTATTGTATGTGTTCTTTGATATATGCAAAGAAATGGTAAAAAATTTGATTTTTTTGGGCAAATATTTGGTGGATATGAAATAAATTTTGGTCTTGTAAGTGGGTCTTTTTAATTTTTCAATGAGATTTTACTGTGATATTGTCATATGAAAAGCATTTTGGTGGTACCAAATTCTTAGTTGAGTTTTATTGCTTGTCAATTTGTATTGTTGGTTATACTTTTGTCATTAAGAGTATAGTGGGGTTTGATGAGTTTATTGTATGATCAATCTTGAAATGGGTTGCTGAGTTTTGATTTTTGTTAGTTATATTATGATGGTTTTGATGAATTTCATCAGGGTAAAGTGAAGCAAATTGTGGGGTCAACCCTCTCGGATTTGAAGGAAGGAGGATCATCATCAGCACTCGTTACCAATTTTGAGTCTGATAAACCGTCAGCTGAATATGCAAGGTTGTACAAAGATGATGGGCTTCTTGGTGGTCATGCTATCATGCTTGGTGCTGACCCTTTGAGCCAAGCCGCCGCTTTCGAAGCTTTACATGCTTTTCCTGGTGAGCTTTAAAAGAGCTTCTTGTTGTGTTTTTAAGACTGATGGAAATGATCATCCTGTATTTTTTTCGTTGTATGTTATGTAGAAGTGGCGTAATCTGTATTGGATTTTAAACCGTGTAATATAGTGGACATTGCCTTTTCAATTGAGTTTTTGACTTTTGAAGGAATTGTTATTTTGTATGCTTCATTGAAATTTGTAGAAAAATGTTATTGAGTATAAATGTGAATCGATATCATTGACGTTAACTAGCAGTTTAAGGTTAAGAGAACCGAGCTGCTTGATATTCATATGGATTTGAYATGTTCAATCAAATCAGTGTGAAAAAGAAATTTTTGACAGTTCTGTTTGATAGAGCTGTTATGGTGTTTTAAATGTAAACTGATCAGTTTAACGTTAAGAGAACTGAGKTGCTTGATATTCGCATAGATTTAAGATGTTSAATCAAATCAGTGTGATAAAGAAATTTTTGATTTTTCTGTCTGCAAGAGCTGTTATGGTGTTTTAAATATAAACTTATCTCTATTAGAGTTCGCTGTAATATGAGGAAATACAAAACTTTATAGTGCAACTTACAAATTTACCCTGATCTGTACTACAGCTGTGCTAAGGTTTAAGGAGAAAAAGATTTTGATTCTCTGCAATGTGTTTCTATTGCGCTGCTGTACTTTCTAATGGACAAGTCTTGGTTTGAAAATATTTGTCTGCGGAACTTACTACTAGAATGGTAACCTCTAGGTGGTCTGCAGGTTGGTGGTGGGATTAATTCTGATAACGCATCAAGTTACATTGAGAAGGGAGCCAGCCATGTCATCGTAACATCAGTGAGTGTCATCTTAACATCAACCATGTCACTTGCTTATTCATTTACGCTCTCTTTATCCACTTCAAAAGTTTTTTTCCCCATACATACTATTCCTAATCTGTGTACCAAAAGCAATTATACAACTTATTCATTTTTTTTGTACTTTGTATATATTTTGGGGAGGGACGAAGGAGGGAGCAGCTCTTTATGTTGTAGCTTTTTGTAGTTTTGTTGGGTAAGTCAGTGAACTTGAACACACATTGCTCATCCTTTTTTATGCCGTTATATAAGGGCCATTTTGACTTTTGGAGTTTTAACATGAGAGAATTTGAACACAGAAGCATTAGACTCTGATTGGGGTCAAGTATGATTGGTTGTGTGAGAMATATCCTTTTRTTCCATTGCTTTGAGAGATAAATCCATCACTCTCATGTAATATGAAATGACCATTTTGCAGTATACTAAACTTTCTTGATTGAACATTTTCAGATTGTCGTATATAGTGTGCCTTTTGCAGCATTACAGTTCGTTAGTTCTTTCTAACTCATCTGCACACATTTTAACCAAGCACATATATGTTGCTTAAAATGACTACACCTGATGTTTGTTGTCCACTACCTCCCCCTATATGTAGATTTCCTTTTTCAAAGCATATCATGTATGCTGACTTGAGCTTTTCCATGACTGCAGTATGTGTTCAACAACGGGAAAATGGATCTCGATAGGCTCAAGGGTCTAGTCCAGGCTGTTGGAAAGCAGAGGCTTGTGCTAGATTTGAGCTGCAGGAAGAAGGTATGTCTCTTGATTTTTTTTCTTGATTTTTTAATCCCATCGCTTAGTTACCCCAAATTCCTTATTTCTTAAGAGTTTCAAATATCAGCTTGGTACTTTCACCTGCTGCAGCCTGCAGAAATGTGTGTGGTGGGGGTCGTCCTACAGCCTTGATAAGAATACCTATAGCTATATATGCCTAGCTTAGAGATATACTATTGCAATTTGTTTATCAGATAAAAAAGAATTTGCATGTTGCCCCTTGTCCCTGAAATTAAGTAGCATAACAAAAAGCTGTGAAAGACAAAAGGGAAAACACAGAAATAAAGTTCTCTATTATTCAGACTGAGGTTGCTGCAGGAGTCTGGCTAGATAGCGAACAATCAGATGACTAACTGGTGGGCCTCTTACTTTTTTGGACTCAATCTTCCTTTTTTCCCTTCATTAGTCTCTCTCWACATGACAATCCAATTTCTTCATCGGTTTCTCCTAATGCACATATTCATCTTCAACAATCAATAAAGCAAGTCAAAAACACCAAAAATTAAAATCAAGATAAYAGAATCCCCTTTGTTAAAAAAAAATTGAATATGAAAAACAATGCCAATTAACTAATTGAAAGAAACTGAAAAAGAACCCAAAAATAATTATACTGTAAATCTGAACATGAAAAACAACCCCAAAAAAATACAAATTCAACTTACAAGAGTAGTTAGAGAATGAATAAAAATGGAGTTTTTGCTGATATTATATGCATCAAAAATTGTATATCCATATTTTTTATGGTTACCATCCATGTACACTATTATGTACATCCAAGAGGTAAGTACAGGATTCAAAAATTATACTCTCTCCGTATCAGATTTCTCTCAACACTCGTATTAACGAGTGTTAACTTGCTAAATAAGACTAATCATGTTTAGTTATAAAATAGGAGAGAGAAATAAAGTGATTAGTAAACAAACCCCCAGAATCCAATAACGACACCACCACTCACACCACCACGCAAACCCTGACAACCGCCGATCTGTCAACAACAGCCGATCTGTCACCAACCCACCACCGTCAACAGTTGTCGGCAGCGGCACCACCATCGTCAACAGTTGCCGGCAACGACACCACCACCCCCATCTATTTCTGAAGTGAATTGTCACTGTTTTGTTCGATCAATRGATCTCAATTGCAACCACTGAACTGAACGGCACCACCACCACCAACKGCCGATCGAACTACCACTCCAATCGATCYATCAAACCGCCACTCCAATTGAACTTGATCATACCACCACCCAGCAATCGATCGTTTGTAGTACATCTAATACTCAAATCGATCGAACTTATGCGCTCGCTCAATCGATCGAACTTAGGCGCTCGCTCAATCGATCGAACTTAGGCGCTCGCTCAATCGATCGAACTTAGGCGCTCGCTCAATCGATCGAACTCAGACGCTCACAACACTCACTCGATCGAACTCATACCACATATTTGAAGCCTAGATATAAAAACTTAACCCTAACTGCGGTGGTTTGTTGGGTTGTTGTGGTGGTTGCGGTGGTTGATGGCCGCTAGGGTTAGCAGCAGAGTGCGGTCGCTAGTACTAGAGGATGTGGGTAGTGGAGGCGGTGGTTAGTGGTGGCAGTATGTTGGCCATTGCAGTGTTGATGGTGGCAAATTATTTGTGAATTAGTTAGGAGTAATTTATTAGTTTAGGGTAAAATAAATTAGGATATAACTATGTTAATTAGGTGTGTTAGGGAAATTAGTAAGGGTAAACTTGTATTTCCTATTAAAAACTTACGAAAAATAGAAGTAAATATAAGTGTTGCAAAAATTATGTTACGACTATTTATAGAAATGTTGCGAGAATTGCGATACGGAGGGAGTATGTACATCAACTTACCTCTTATGTACATCCAATTTTTTACATTGTTCATCCGTCTTACATTACCATGTACATTCTTGTATAAACGATTTGGTGGATGGCTGAGTTCTTTATCGTCCATGTTTGCCCGCAACAACCACCACTCATGCCTCAATTTGCCACTAATTAGCTACAAAATCTTCCCCCAAATCATATGTATCAATCAACTACAATTTCCCACCAATCTTCCAAATCACACCCACAATTATTTGTACATCAACTTACCTTCTTATGTAATCCAATTTTTATATTCTTCATCCGTCTACATTAGTATGTACTTTCATGTATAATCGAATTTGGTGGATGGCTGAGTTCTTCGCCACCAATGTGCCCACAACATCCACCATTCATGCCTCAATTCGCCACCAATCAGCTACAAAATTTTTCCCAAATCAAATCTACCAATCAGCTACAATTTCCCCACAAAATCCCCAAATCACACCCACAATTTCATCCCAGGTTGAAAGAAATGTCACAATTGTAACGAATTAATTTTTTTTGTTTGTAGCCTTGTAGGGTGAGAGAGTAGAATGAGGGGAAGCTGTGTTAGTGTTAGAAATTGGTTTTGGCGAGAAGAACGAAGTACTCATAAAAGAAGGAAGTACATAGTCAAAAGCAATTAGAGAAAGAAAACAAAAGGCTAATGCATTAGGTAAAAGAAAAGGGCAAATTGGTAAATTTGCACCAGTTAGGCGTCTAACTGTGCGATAGTTAACCTTTTTCTTGCTACAGTCGTTGCTATGCCCCTTTAATGGTATCTAATGTACCAATTGGTCCATTTCTTGGCTTTTTTTTTCGTTCTTTTTTTAGTTTTTGTTTTTCTAAGTCATCCAATCTTAAATTGATCATAAACCTACTGATTTAAGAAACTAGATCTTGATTCCATTTTTTTTAGGATGCCTTCTTTGTATTTAYCTAAAGAAATCTTGRGCTGGTTTGTGTTGTAGGAAGGTAGATATGCTATTGTGACTGACAGATGGCAGAAGTTCAGTGATGTATATGTTGACAAGCAAACTTTGGAATTTCTTGCTGATTATGCTGACGAGTTTTTGGTACATGGCGTGGATGTTGAAGGCAAAAAGTGAGTCCTGCATTTTGTTTTTCATTTGTCTAGCCTTTTTCCTTATGATTAAAAAAATATATTATCCTTTTCCTCAAATCTTCATTTAATTTTAAAGTTGATTTTTTTGTCCACTCATAATGGGTGATCAAAAATCAAAATCTTTGGCATTGACTAGTGCTGATTGTCGGCTTGTTGCCTCATGTTTGTCAYCAGACCTTTYCATGAGTTGCTTACTGTTATTTGAGACACCWTTACTGAAGATCAGCTCTTAAAACCTCATTATTTCAAGTATGATTAATTCTGACTGCTTACTGCAGYTTGGGGATCGATGAAGAACTTGTTGCATTGCTCGGCAAATATTCACCAGTAAGTAGCAGCYATTGGTTATCTTCAGTGCTTCACAAATCTGAACAACTTTAGAAAAACTTTTCCTTATTTTGCAACGCCTGTTTAAGTGAAGAATAATACATGCGACRAACTGCAGAGTGGAAACAAGTATGTGCACTGTGACCAAATGTACTATAAATCTATAATACACTTATACATCTAGCTGCCGACTGCAGTAACAGGGAAACTGAAATACTAAGAATAACTTTCATACAGAAGTAGTATATTACTGCATTAGTTTACTTAACCTATAACTTGGAGCAAGAACAGTACTAATCCCATGAATTCAGCATCGCAAAACAACCTCTTAACGGCATATTTTGCTGGTTTCTAATTTGCTTCGGTGGCAATCACACTTAAACTAGTAAGTAGTAACCTGCAACATTTTTTATTTSTTCWATGAAAAATGTGATTTTCATTTCAATGAGACTGGTTGTTTAAGTTCATTGTTGAGTTTTTTTTCACTGGCATTAGCTGTCTAATTTTTGTCACTGTGAAGACAAAATGTAAGGATGGAGTGATGGATCATTGTTTCTTCAACGATTTCGTCTCTTTTTTTTTTAATTACACCAACCTTTTCCCTCTCTATAGCAATTTAATTTAATTTAATTTATTTATTTTCTGTTAATACGTTCCAACAACAAAATAGAGGGTGGAAAGTCTGAAAACAATATCTGCCACAGACACAAAGATCCTTAATTACTAGCGACCCTACTAGTTTTCTTAATGCACTCACTGATATCTTAGTGGAACTTATATATGAGGCTCAGGGTGAATATTATTTCCTTAGAACAAAATTTTGTTCCTCCTAGGTATACGTTTTTGAATTGGTGAAATTTATGTGTATAAAGAGCGTATAATGAACGTGCGTCAAATATTCCATCATTCAATGTGCAAATGTTGCATAGTATCCTTTAATCAATGTCTTCCTTTCTTTACTTGGACTAAATGAGCAAACACCCACAAAAATAATGATTTGGATTTTTTTTCTCAGATTCCAGTAACCTATGCCGGTGGTGTAACAGTAATGGAAGATCTAGAAAGGATAAAGGTAGCAGGAAATGAGCGGGTTGATGTAACTGTTGGGAGTGCTTTGGATATTTTTGGTGGTAGCTTAAGCTACAAGGACGTTGTTGCATGGCATCGTAAGCAAGAGTCTCTGGCAGACAGCTCTTCTTTATGATCTTATTTGCTGTGGGTGATTCTTGAAGATGCATCGAAACTCCATTTTTGAAGAAAGGAATTACATTCGCCCCTAACAAATTCCTCTTTATAAGATTTTGGCAATATGTTTATGTTGTGATGTCCTGTATCCAGTGAACTGTAATTGGCCTTGCCATCGATTTCTTCTCACTTGCCAGTGTCTTGGTTCTATTTTCAGCACAGAACGTCAGCACAGATGCAAAACTGTGTTGATATCTGTCTATCACATATTGCCTTAGCCTGATATGCTCTTGCTATATGTATTGTTTGCAACTGATTGATAAAGTTGTCTTGTTTATTGGATCAAAAGATAAATTTGCCTTTGCCTCCATGTTTAATTGTTTATGCACAACTTGCTCGCGATTGGACGTCAAAAATGGTTGCAATTTTCAGTATGGTAATCTATTGAAAATTTGAAATCACAACCTCATTTTGAAGAAACTGCTCCCTAAGTTTAAATAAAGCCAAAGTGAAAAGTAAATGTTAGTTGGATTAAAGGGTTAAAGTTCAAAAATAAAGTCTAGCTTACATTATTGTTTGTTGTTTGTGACTCCTTGTCAACAAAAAAAATACTCTGTTTTAACAAAAATAATCTCACCTTTAAAATCGTTTACATTTAATAACGTTTCGATTTCTTAAATATTGTAGTCCAGACTGGATTAAAGCCAAGAATGATAAGAACCATAAAATTTAGTTCGGTGGTCAGATAATATTGCGCGCTTTCTTTCTCTTGTTTTCTGGAAAACCCAGAAGAAGAAAAAAATGGTGGCAACAAAACTTCCAATATCTGCAACAATGATGAGTAGCGTAAAATCCATGGCAAATGATCGCACTATGCTTCGCTCCAAACCTCAGCAACGTCAAACCATGTCAGCTTTCGAAGCTCGCGTTTCTCTCCTCTTTGCTCTCGCTTCGCAGTCTGCTTCGCTTTCTCAACGAGGTTTAATTCACTAATTAACTTATTAATTCAACTCTAGTTTGATAAATTTTTGGTAATTGGAGCTACTTTCTGCCTATTTTGTTGCAATTGTTGTTGTGATCGTGTTTTCGAGTGTTGATTTTTGTGGTTTTGTGTTTGATTATGCAGTTGTGAGTGATTTAATTGGCGAAACTGCGAAGTATGTTGTTCCGAAGAGGTTTGAGAGTCGAAATATCGAAGAAGCTTTAATGGCTGGTAATTGTTTTCTGAATTCTGATTGTTTTTGTGTTAATTACAAATTTGAATTAGTACTCGCATGGTATATTGATTAATAATTAAGGATGTTTATTTTTTTTTAGTAACTCAGTTCTGTGTAATTTCACTAATTTGTAGAATCTTTGGAAATTGACTTTGAATAATGATAATGTTGCTGGTTCGGCAAGTTATTTCATTTTCAAATGCTTGTTTATAATGAGAAATTAGGCATTGAGCCTGATTATATTCACGAAAAATATGCATTTTTTTTTGGATTCCTGATTGTTGTATTATTGTAGCTTTACATTTTATATATCAATCAATCATAGCCTTAATCCCATATGTGGGGTCGGCTAACATGAACCAAATGTGATTATTCCGGGAGGTCATCCCATAAATTTCTCCTCACTCCCTCCGATCGAGAGCCTCACTCTCTTGCAAATCCAACTGCTTCAGATCTTTTCTAACTCCTTCCCACAAGTCATTTTGGTCTCCCTCTACCTCGTTTAAAATCCCTTGATCCCACTCTTCCACTCTTCGCACCGGTGCCCTGAGGTCTCCGTCTTACACCCAAACCAACGCAAGCGGTTTTCCCTTAACTTGCTGCAATATCTGCAACACCAACTTTCTGGCGAGATAATTCATTTCTTATTCGGTTTCGTAGAGTGTTCCGCACATCCATCTTAACATCCGCATCTCGGTGACCCAACTTTTTGAAAATGCTCTTTCTTGGAGGCCCAACATTCCGTACCATAAAGCAAAAAAGCAAAACTGGTCTTATAGTAGTCCTGTAAAATTTCCCTTCAGCTTTAAAGGGATGCTTCGATCGCATAACACTCCTGTAGCCGCTCTCCATTTAACCACCCTGACTTAATCCTATGAGCCACATCTTGGTCAATATCCCATTCTTTTGGATGATTGACCCAAGATACTTAAAGCAATCATCATGGTCAAGTCCTTTCCGTCCAACCTCACCACTCCATCATTGGTCCCACTTGAGACCAAATCGACA
Source organism: Bassia scoparia (assembly GCA_008642245.1). Taxonomy (NCBI): domain Eukaryota; kingdom Viridiplantae; phylum Streptophyta; class Magnoliopsida; order Caryophyllales; family Amaranthaceae; genus Bassia; species Bassia scoparia. Next base: position 57,816 of record SNQN01002629.1, on the reverse strand, counting down.
TTCCAAATCCTCAGTCTTACTCCGACTTAGCTTAAATCCTCGAGATTCCAACCTTTGTCTCCATTGCTCCAACTTGACATTAACCCCAGTTCTAGTTTCATCCACCAATACAATATCATCCGCAAATAACATACACCATGGTACCTCCTCTTGGATTGGCCTTGTCACTTCATCTATAACCAATGCAAAAAGGAAAGGGCTCAATGCCGACCCTTGATGCAAACCAATCGTTATAGAAGTCCTTTGTCAATCCATCACAAGTCCTAACATTTGTTGACACACCCCGATACATGTCCTTAACTAGGTCAATGTACCTCCGTGGAATACTTTTTTTCAACATTGCCCACCAAAGTACATCTCTTGGCACTTTGTCATAAGCCTTTTCTAGATCGATAAAGACCATATGGAGGTCTCTTCCTCGCCTATAAAACTTCATCATTTGTCTAAAAAATGAATTGCTTCTATTGTGGATCGCCCAGGCATAAACCAAACTGGTTTTCGGATATGCTAGTGCATGCCTTAACCGTTGTTCTATTACCGTTCCCCAATTTCATAGTGTGACTTATAAACTTTATTCCTCGGTAGTTAGCGCAATCCTGAGCATCTCCTTTGTTCTTATAAATTGGGACCAAGGTGCTCTTTCGCCAATCTTGAGGGATCCTCGAAGTCTTTCATATCTTGTTAAACAACTCCGTTAACAATCAATACCAACCTTACTAGAACCTCCACACCTCAATCGGTATACCATCAGGCCAACTGCTTTCTTCGATTTCATCTTCTCCAATGCAACTCTATCCTCTACTCTTTTGACCTGTCGAACAAACCCCACATTGATTTTCCTTACTCACAGACATATCCCCTGTAACGGCCCCTTGACTTCCATTAAATAATTCATCGAAATACTCCATCCACCTTCTTTGATGTCCTCATCTTGAACCAAACCTTGTGGTTCTTATCTTTGACACACTTGACCATGCCAATAGCCTTTCTAGCCTCTTGTCTTCGCTTTGCCATCTTATAAACCTCCTTTTCTCCTTCTTTGGAGTCTAGCTTGCATATACTCTTCGTAAGCCTTTTTTTGCTTGCCGCACAGCTACTTTTGCTTTACCTTTAGCGTCTTTATACGCTGCAAAGGTTTCATCGGTCTGCTTTTCCCAAGGCTAGATAACATTCTCTTTTGTGTTTGATTGCCGTTTTCACCTCTTCATTCCACCAGAAGTATCCCTATGTACCATAGTTCTCCCCCTTGATTCCCCTAAGACTCTTTGGCCACTCTTAGGAAACAGCTCTTCATTTTGACAAGATGCATCTGGATCTACCTCCATCCCAATTAGCCTCGTGGATCACTTTTTCGGTGAAAACTTTAGCATTTGCATCCTTTAAGGTCCACCATCTTATCCTTGGCTCCCCTTGGCTACGCTTCTTTTTCACACTTTCTTTCAATCGGATAGTCATCACTAAAAGTCTGTGTTGGGTACCAACACTCTCTCCAGGGTTAACTTGCAGTCTATGCAACTGTGTCTATCCTCCCTCCTTGTTAGCAGAAAGTCTATTTGAGTTGCATTTGCACCACTCCGAAAAGTTATCAAGTGAGAATTGCGCTTCTTAAACCAAGTATTAGCCAAAAATTAATCATAAGATTGAGCAAAATCCAAAATGGCCTCTCCGTGGGCATCTCGTTGCCCATACCCAAAACCTCCATGGACACTCTCAAAGCCATCACGCTTTACCCAACATGCCATTCAGATCGCACAAATGTATAACTTTTCTGTGTGTGGGACACTTGTACCACCTCATCAAAGTCTGCCCAAAATTGTCGTTTCTCCTCGCACCTAGACCAACTTGAGGCGCATAGGCACTAATAACATTAACAATCTCTTTACCACAAAGCAACTTTACCCTGATCAACCTATCACTCTTCCAGTAGTCTCGATTACCTCTGTGTTAACCGTTCATCAAGATCACGCCGACTCCATTTTAACTCGGTCTCTAGGAACTCTTGTCCTGACCGGCATAAAACACCTTATACCCCTGAGCAAGCGTCGAGCTCCTTCTCCAGTCCAATCACCTCTTGGATGCATAAGATGTTTAAGCGTCTTCTCTTCATCACCTCCACCATTCTGCCGATTTTCCAGTTAAGGACCCAACATTCAAGACAACTCCGCAAACTGTAGAACCTTCCTTCTTCTCTCTCTCTCACCCCTCTCCTTCCTTTGCTCATTTGACACCATGCGGACGATGTGGCGCGCCGCTTCGGGCGACGACCTAGCAACCCTTGCATATTTATCACTACACCCGGGTCTAGGAAGTGCAGCGCGTGCTGAGTAGGGAACGCCCCAATTGCAAGCCCTTGTCATTTGACACCACACTCGGGCCATGTGGCGCGTCGTTTCGGGCGACGACTTAGCAACCCTTGCAGATTTACATACTACATCGGGTCTGAGGTGCGAGTCGGTCGTGAGTAGGGACGCAGCCCCACGAAATTATCATTTTGGGTTATGTCATAAGATGTGACAAATTTATATGCTGGCTGTCACTTGCCTACCCACCCCTTGCTTTATCCGGGCTTGGGACCGGCAGTAGGAAACCACTGGCGCAGTTGGATACTGGCATTGGATAATTGAAAAGGTTTAGAGTCTCCTATTGTGTGCATTGGGGAGTCAGCTAAACTTGTGAGCCACTGATACAGGAGATAATGATCTCCTATCTCCTATGATCACGGCAACAATTAGAGCAAAGATAGAAATAGAATACATACTGTGAGAAGAGAAAGATGTCTTCGTGTTGTTTCTTGAATGAATGTAATTTAGTCTCTAATGGCTATTTGTAGAGTGTTAGAGAATTATGGATTCCAAGTGTAGCTAACTCCTCTCCAAGAACTGCTAATAACTTACACAGTTGTCGAATTCAGTTGTAGGCTTGTAGCTAACTACCATGTTCAGTTTTAACATAGTGTAGCTGTGTAGCAATAAAGCTTTTCCACTACTTTTGAGCTGAATACTAGGCTCACTTCCCGCTGTCACTTGGGTCGTTTGGTAGGGTATAATATATTTCTTGGGAAACTAATTTTCCTCCATTTTCTACTTTTTATTTTCTATTGATGATTTGCAAAGGAGCATAAAACAATATTTCTTTGGAGTAAAATCACTCTCCCAACAACGGAAAACCATTTTCCTTATACAAGGAAACCATGTTTACATCCATTTTCCTTCCTTCTATGCACTCCTTTCACCCACCTTCCTCTTCTGCTTTGGTCTACCTATTTTTTGTCCATCAAATTCTTACATGGAATCAAACAATGGAAAATTATTTTTGCAATCGTGTTTCCATTGTAAATTGTCTTAACTTTTCCATGAGAATTATTTTACAGTACATTGAAAATATTTTATGCCGACCACACAGGGCTTTAGTGGTGCTTATGCTGGTCTAAGTTCACTTTTAGATTAGCCATTGGCTCAACCTTCTTGCAGGAGCATTGTATTATTACATTTTGTTATAAACATTATGTGACTGCTGTCTTTTTAACACACTACAGATATCTTTAAGGGATCCCTTAAAGGGTGATTTGTATTTTCTTTTTTTGAGAAGGGAGTGAAAATACTGATCTTCCTTCTTCTTGAATTAATTAAAGGTCTTTTTAGTGATTCTTGGAAAGAAATCGGAGGGGGGGGAGGGTGTCACTTGAAGGAAATTAGAAACACCCGGTGGTGTATTAAATGAAGTAGGTAAGGATTCACAAAAGAAGAGGAAGGCAAAAATATTCACTTGAAGTTAATCAGGTTTTTCAATTAGGGAAGAATGATGAAGTGAAAGAGAAAAGAAGTGTAAGAGTGAGTAAAGGATTGCGTGGTAATAAACTCTTAGTTGACAATGCCGTAAATGATGAAAAATAGAATTATAAATGGAACTGTTGTATGTTTTGGTTTGGTTTGTTAGCATGTTTATCAGAATTGTATATGCTTTATATATACTCCCTCTGCTCCTTAAAATTTATGTCACTTTCCTTGTATGGATGTTCCATAAAGTTCATGTCACTTCTACTTCTATTCTATTTTAGGAAACCTTATATGGAGTATTAATTTTTTTTAATTTCTGGTGGTCCACTGTACCAACTTATACCAAGTGCAACACTCATGTCCAATTTTTAATACAATTTTATTTGTTTCTTTCTCCAATCTAATTTTTTGTACCACATTCTCCTTATTTGATCAGTTTCCAAATTTTAGCCCCAAGTAGTGGCATGATCTTCAAGGAATGGAAATATACTAATATTTTCCTGAGGGAGACATAGCTGTTTCCCAAGTCAAGTACCCTTTGCTTTTGTAAGGGATGTCCTCTTTTGGCAGAGACTTCTCAAAAACAAAGAGAAAGGCCTTTCTTTGTACAAGTGCATCATCTTTTTCAAAAACTTACTCTTATCTAAAAAAAGTGTACCATGAGCTTTTGGTGTTCCATTCTAATAGCTTTAACTTGCACCAGTAGTTACCATTGGCAGTATTCTTCCTAGTGTCTATTGTTTATGAAACTGACCTGTTTCTGATAATTCTTCAATACAAATTATAATTCTGTTTTTATTTGTGGCTTGTTTTCAGTTCCTGACCTTGAGACAGTCGATTTTAAGGTACTGAGTAGAAAGGACCAGTATGAGATCCGAGAAGTTGAGGTATACTGTATATACACTTTAGAGATGAGTTTATTTTTGTTGGAAACCCTAAGAGTGTCAACTTGCGTAGCAGATGCCTTGCTGTTTTTTGTTCTTGTTCTGAAAGAATTAAAAAAAAAAGTTCACCGTGCTATTTGTTTTCAGGATTTGTATATTTCTCAGACTAGGAGTATTTGCTATTTAGACCGTGTGATATGAGCCAAACATTAGAATGCTGCTTAGAATTTATATACGGAGTATATCTTTTCTATTCTTTTTTTTAAACCTTACAATACTAATACATACATTRAGTATGAAAAGGTGATTACTGTAGATGTAGTAGTAATGTAGCCTTTGATTATTGTCGAAGTTGTAACATCACTGTCCTTCCTTTCATGATCTAAGGTGCTAGAGCTTCTATATTTCTAACTAATGGTGCTCAAATGTGACATAGCCTTATTATATAGCTGAGACAACCATGCCTGGGAGGGAAGGCTTTGATTTCTTTGGAGCTTCTCAGTCCTTCAACGTCTTAGCTGAGTATCTGTTTGGTAAGGTACTTGACTGCTCTTTCAAGCGTATAAAGTCAAATAAATAGTTTACTACATTGTACTGAGAGATTGTAACTTGATGTAAACTKTTAAATATCAGAATATGCCAAATGAGAAGATGGAGATGACAACACCTGTTATCACTCGTAGGACATCAGATGGGGAGAAAATGGAAATGACAACTCCTGTGATTACAAGGAAGGTAGTTAGTTAGTTCATTATTCTTTTGTCTTTTGCACTTATCAGTCTTATCAGTATCCGGTCTTTTAGGTGTATATTATAGTATAACTGGTAATTTATGAAACTACTATGGTTAGTTCTTAGAGTGTCAGCCCGTAGAGGGATAAGTGCGAACCTGTAAATTAAGGTTTCAAATGCTTTTTGCAAGTTCATATGCTCACTGTCTAATTGGTCTTATGTTATTCTTGAAACGCTTTTAGGTGAGGAGTCAAGAAAGATGGAAGATGTCTTTTATTATGCCATCAAAATATGGTTCCAATTTGCCAGTACCAAAGGATTCAGCTGTGAAGATAACTGAGGTGCCGAAGAAAATAGTTGCAGTTTCTGCCTTTTCAGGTATGTCCTTACACACAAGTAGAAATGGATGAGAGCAATTGTTCTTATTCTTATTTTTACTAATTGAACTTAAATAATACAACATATTTTACGATAACAATGATGAAGTGAAAATTTATTGTGCCGAACCCATGGAAAACATTTCATGGCTTTAGAACTTTAGAAGGATGTTTAATCAGTTATCCATCTCAAGCAAACYGATAGCGTGGTTATGCTACATGAAATTATACTCGTTTGTAAGCTCTTGTTGCTATTACTACATGAACATAGATCTGGTGAAGGCTACATCAGATTTTTCTACAGTAACTGTCAGTTGAAGGTCTTTGAACTCTAGTGTCATGTCTATTGTTTCGGGATTGGATGTCATTATACTTTAAGTTGTTTGTTTGTAATGAATATTATCAGCATAGAACATGCTGGCATCCATTCAGTTGTTGTGATTAACGTATCTTTTGTGAATCCATCAATCCTAAACATCATATCATTGACGCTTTGCTGTTTTGCATTATTTGATATTATGCCTGGCACCTTAACATGTTACATCCACATTCATGAGTTGGTGTATGATTTCTTGTTTTTACCTTATCATGGATACCAGGTTATGTTACTGAAGATGAAGTCAAGCYACGTGAGTCAAAATTGAGAGATGCTTTGAAGCATGATTCGGAGTTTAAAGTAAAATTTGGAGCAGAAGTAGAAGTTGCACAGGTAATTCCACAGGTTTTCAGAAATTGTTTTGGTAGAAATGTTAGAATATGAATTATTATTTTTTAGATTCGAAATAGTTATGACTATTTTAATGATCAAGCCAAAGAAAATAGAGGAAGAAAGTTAGTGGGACAATGATATTCATAAGCAATGTTCGTCAAAACATTGCTTTGATTTTAATACGACTGTCCTTTTGCAGTACAACCCGCCATTCACACTTCCATTTTCTCGCCGCAATGAAATTTCCTTAGAAGTTGAAAGGAAGAAGATTGATGTTTAACAACTTGTGTTTCCAATGTGCRGACGAAGAACAAAATAGTAAGAGCGCCCAGATCTTGTGAATATGTAAATATACTCTTTTTTCTAAATCAATCTACTATAGTTTATATCTCTCAAAAAAGAAATTACAAGATGTCATATTTGTTTTGAAGTGAAATCCTAGAACTTTTTGGAGTTTGAATATATCTTATTATAGTTTTGTCACCTGTTGGTTTTATTTTGTGAGATGTCCTCTTTTTGCCCTTTTTCATCCTACCGAAATTAAATGAGCATTTTGTTTGCCTCTTTTTTTTTTTTTTTGAGGCATTTAATGTCTGATTTTAAATAATAATACGAAATACTCTAAAATCAAATCAAAACTTATCTTTTTTTTAATTGTGTTTTTACAATAAGTTTTATTTGTTGAAATAAATAATATAATTATGTAGTATATTAATTAGTAACACTTAACGTTTGGAAAATGTTTGGTTTTACCCTTAGGGTTGTAACCCTATACACACAGTGAATATTTAATATATAAGTGTAATTAATTGGAGTGAAAGGTCATTGAAAATTGTTTTGATTATTTTGACCAATTACAAATCAAATTGGAAGATTACTAACCCTTAGGTCACTCTATCATGGTCCTTAACGTTTTACTCAAAGTACATTGTTACCTTTAATGTTTTGTTACAATTTTATGCTGTAATAAATAATATAATAAATATATCTACATATCCATCTATTAATTACTACTAAAGAAAAATTATCTATATCTATTCTATATACTATACTAAAGCAACCCCACCTTTTATTTCCCTCCCAAAATTCCCTCCTATCTCCTTTAATTATGTTTGTAAAAAAAATGTAAGAAAATAAATAATAATAATTAATAAATATGGTTTGAAAATAAAAGTGTAAACATTCATTAATTGATGGTAACTATGAAAAATTAATCACAAGTGAAACCTACTTTTTAGTATTTGCATTTAAAATTGATCAAAGTTTTTATTTATATAAAAAAATTCGCTAATTCATAATTTTCTAAAAGCGAGCATTTGTTGGATTCATCTAGTGTGTTAATTAGGACTGTAATTCTGTCGACTCCTTTGGTTTTGGTTTCCATCCAATCTTTGAATACTTCATTACTTCTTACTTTCTTAGTAAGATAACCTCAACCAAGTTCAAGTTTCAACATGATGCATGATGGTGTGGTGCTAACAATCTCTGGGAGTAGAGAGGATGGAGTGATCATTTCCAACTTTCTTATTTACGAGGGGAAATTTGGAGGAAATATGAAAGGGTGGGGTTTGCGCTTTAGTAGGAGTTAATAGAATAGATTGTAAAGAGACATGTGTATTAAAGTCATAGAATGTGTTGCTTGGAGCATTGGACTTTTAAGCGGTAATCATTTTAGTTATCACAAACTAGTGTTAGTATCCATGAGGTCTTAGTTTTGTGGTAAAAAGTAAAAACTGTGGGTTTGGTTAACAGGCTACATGTTAAATCCCTACACCGGCCTCTTGGAAATTTGTTTGTTTTAATGACTCATTGCTCCCCATAAAAAGTGTGTAGTAGGTTTGTGTATAACATCCTACTTCAGTCCATATGCAAGGGGCAAAATTAAAGAGAATCTTAACTCTTAAGGTATCTATCTATTAGGTGCTCCTGGACAGTACAAGACTACAAGGACTATCTAATCTCCTGGAAAACTAAAAAAATAGCGAGTTTTAGGTAGGTCCACAGCAGAGCCAGAGTACAAAGCTATGGCTCTAACGATGCTATGGCTCTCACGATGTGTGAGGTCACCTTGGCTTACTCAGTTGCTTGCAGACTTAGGTCTCAAGTCTCTTACTGTTGTACTTCTCAAATGTGATAATCAAGCAGCCTTACCCATAGCTATGAACCCTATGCATTATAAAAATTAAAAAAAAAAAAAAAAAAAGCATATGGAAGTGGACTGTCACTTCATTTCATTCGGGACAAGGTAGCAACAGGACCTATTAAACCTCAGTATGTCTCTACTCATCATCGGTTAGCTGATATCCTGACAAAGGGTCTTTGAGTGGCAAAGCATCATCACATCCTTAGTAAACTGAGAGTTCTTCCTTCTACGGTTCTGCCCACTCCCAGTTTGAGCGGGAGTGTAGCAGAAGGCATCAGCAGCATAATACCAAGCATATGGWAGTGGATTGTCACTTCATTTCATCACCACCATAATAGCAGAAGGGCTTTGCTTTTTGGGCCCCTTCCAATCATTTGCTTGATGGGTTTCCCTAGAATGATCTGGTGAGGACAACAAGGGGAGTTAATATCCGCACAAATATTTTTGTTATCCGCGCAGCAATAAGTAGTATTAACCCAGGTTAATACTCAAATGAAGATGGTGCGTGAATAACAATAGATACTGCGCGGATATCAGTTTCCAACAGCAAGCTATCCTTGTCTGTTTCTGTAAACCTAGGACGTAATAGGAATGTATATCATTTACATAGATATAGCTGATGTAAATAGTGAGCCGCAGCATATAATCAATCAATCAAAGTTTTAGTTCCATAAGTGGGTTCACCTAACATTAACCAAAAGTGATTCTTCGAGGAAGTCATCCACAAGGATTTTCTTCCACCCCTAAGATCGAGAGCCGCAGCAAAAAATACATACACAAAAATCTATACATAATGAAATATTCAATCTTTCTCTTCTTCAGCCATAACCTAATCTTGCCTACTGTTTTAAATCATTCAAAGCTTGCAACATTACATCAGCTGGTTGACATCGCATATACTTCAGATCACTACTTCAGTCAAGTTTGACATTCTTTTTCTACTTTTTTTTCAATTATCTTTGTCATAACTGACTTGGCTAATGTAACTCTGTTGTAACTACTCGTGTATTCAGCCTTTTACCCAGTACTTAATGGTGTTACTTGCTACAGAATTGATGGTTGGACATTAATTCAACAGAATATAAATATGAAAATAACAATAATTCACAGTAAAAAAAAAAAAAAAAAAAAAAAAATCTAAGTATCAGAATGTTTGTATTGATATCTTTGACGTATCATTTTTCCAACACGAGCTAAGATCACAACTGAAACAACAGATTTGTTATAACAAATATATGCTTGTTTAACAGGCAAGCATGTATTGATATATTATACATATTTGTTATAACAAATWCTGTTTCTGTATCTAAGTAAACTAAACCTATCACACATGAAAACAAACCAGAATCCTCAAATATCATCCACTATACTTTGTACTAATCTAATTCAGGTATGCTTCTTAAAGCAGGCATCCATATCTTGCTTTCAGAACTCTGCACATCGAGCGCAGCAGCCGTCTCTGCTGTACTCATATCATCCTTTTGCTTCTTGGAAASCAGCTCATCCAAAGGAAAAACTCCATTTTCCAGCATCTGCTTCAACTCCTGCTTACTGATAACCAGTTTTACAGTTAAACTCGTGTTTTCACGCTTCCTGTCATCCCTTAAACTCGCGTTTTCTGTCATCATTTCYTCTGCCTTTTCTGGTTCTGCAAACCTCACCTTCTTCTTCCCAGCCTTGGGAGGTTGCTGAGTAGGAAGAGGTGTAAGGTAGTACATGCGCCCCGCTATCAGCTCGATGTTCGGCTTCAGGTACTGCAGGATAGGGAGTTTCTCTGACAGTCCATGCCCCTGGTATTCTGACAACACCTCGTTCACTCTGATGGATGCTTTGTACTCCAGGATCTTACCATCAGGTTTAACAATCTGAACTATTTTCACATGTGATCTTAAGCAATTTCCCATTATTGCAAAGTATTTGCTGTAACTGTGTTTTATGGCAGAAGTAAATGAAATAGGAAGGAAAGACTGTTTTTTGTTAGTGCACTGTGAAATCATGCTTTGGTTTTTATAAGTTTATATTAGTGGGATAATCCAAGTGCTTTATATATAGTAAGCTGATCTGATCTTTGTGTGACCCCWTATGTCGATTTGGTGGGTTTTTAAGTTGGACTAAAATTGTTGTTTTTTGCTTCACTTTTTGTCCAAGTGATTGAGACTCCCATGATTTTTTCCATCATAAAGCACTAGTAATGTAAGTTGTGCAACATTATGCTCTATTGTCACTATCAATGAAAGTGACAACAACATTATATTATATCGCGTTTTTGGCCATGATAAATTTTTGGACATGTAAAAGTAATGTAGCAATTGAGTCGTTTGAATAGAGTTTTAATTTGTGATTTAAAATTTTGATTGAGTTATTTCAGTTATATTAAATAAATCACCTTATTTGTCTAATAAACACAAATACTGTGTTAGAACAGTACTTTAAAATTTGTCAAGAAAATCGTTTAAAAATGATTTCAGAAGGCTCTTACCCCTAAGAGCCTTGATTTTGTATGTAGTTTTGTAAATCATATAAGAGCATCTACAACCATGATTTTTTACATCCTTCATCCCTCTCTCTCTATCACTTTCTCACTCATCTTTTATCTTCTTAAGAAAATTTCCATCATATTCATTACAATCATGACCCAAAAAATCACTTCATCCCTCTCTCTCCTACTATTTKACTCTACCCCACAACACTTTCTCTCTCATCCAACTCATCATTTTCCTTTAATTTATTCCTTTTTAATATAGTTTTATTAAGATTAGAGCTTATAATCACTCAAGATTA
>SNQN01002629.1:21293-44407 GCA_008642245.1 Bassia scoparia | reverse complement strand
TTTTCTCTAGAACCACTAAAGGCTAACCCAATTTTCAGTGGTCGGTTGCATTTTTTTGCATCATAGCATGCTTTGCTTGACTATTCTTTTGCACAATAAACATTGACTACTTCAAAAGTGCATTTACTTTTATTTTTAAATAGTTATTTGAAGTTCATTCATTGCATTAAGAGGAGCATGCTTGAAGAAAGAGATAAGACATAGGAATGAAGAAGTCTCTTGTGTGTGTATCAAAACTCAAAAGTCGGTAAAAGCTTGATAAGAATGTTTCATCTATCTTGCATTTAGCTTGTTAGTGGTTGTGAATGAATGTGTGTTATCAAACATACCAAATTTGCATTGTTTAAGTTGTTTTGAATCACAAAAACAACCCTTTTGGTTTCTTTTTTTAGTTGTAAAGCGTGTTAGGCAAATATAATTTGTGATTTTAGGCATGGAACTTTACTTGACTACTTGGGATTAACATACGTGAAAGCAATTGAYAGGACTTAGTGATCGGAGTGAGTGTTAAATGTACGCAAGATTGGTCTGTCCGAAATGTTTGATTATTGACTTTTTAGATATCTTTTGYTTTGTGACTTGTCATAATAATGAAAAAATAGCGTTTGATTATTGGCTTGTGGGCCAACAACCAAATGCTACTACAAGTAGCTTTWCAAKTTTGGCTTGTGGCTACAACTGAARAAACCATCCAAGTGAAACAACTAACAACCAACAATCAGCTTAAAAAGTGTTATATTTACGCAATATTGATTTCGTATTTAATAAGTAAACAAAATTTGAAGGAAGAAAAAWTGAATCTTGATTTATAGGAAAATATAATACTCCGTATGRCATWTTCTATAGTTTATACTCGGTATAATAACATATTTTTAAATAACAATTATAAGTAAACTTCTTTTTTCCATTTGTCGTAAATTGAATGTGAATCCCTACTATATTCTCCCGATTTTGATTTGTTTAATTGTTAAATCATGACAATATTAAATTTACATTGTTGTGGCATGRATAACGTGGAGAAAATGCTAGTCCAATTATAGAAGAGAGTAAAGGAGATAAGGTAACACGCGTGATCTCTAAAAAAAGGCGAAAAATAAGACTTAGCCTTATCGATCCCTAGAAAAGAAATGCTTCATCGGTTTCATTATTGTTCGGTCCTATTCCATAATTCTTTAGGCCCTTAAAGGCAAGCCACTCATCATTTAATTGCTCACATTTGATTATCTTCTTCATTCCGTCCTCTATAATTTTTGCATGTCTTTCTTATGTAAAATTGAAATGAAGTGGGATGGATGTAATAYTCGGACATTGCTACATCTACCCACCGYGTTGACAACCCACTACTAATAAGYCATTAAACTAATATTATTTTAAACAAGTGGGACACTATTRTCAATGCCACTAACAACACTATATTAGTGGTGGGTAGTCAACCCYGTYGGTAGATTAAGTTTTTTCCGTAATAGTCTAATAGATGATGACATTGGAAATGGGATATCGCCTTCCAACGTAACCTTGGTGGTGGAATGGCTACTTGATTACTGTTTTGAAACTTATGCTTGTTAATTTCTACACAATCAAGTGCATTAATATAATGACAATTACTATGGCTNAAACACATTAGATGAAATATAAAAACACATTAGACACATTAGATGATACTATACAAATGAGATGAAATATAATAATATTAAATACATTACATACTTTGCGTGAGAAATGAATAATGTACGAATGGTATACATACAACTATACAAGGGCTCACAAGTCACAATATATGAATAATTAACAATATTAATCATAAGTTAAATAATTCAGTTCAGTTCAGCTCCGTTCAGTTCAGTTCAGTTAAATTCAGTTCGTGTAAACGGACCCTAGGTGGCTAGGTGACTCAAATATGGGTAGGTAGATAATATAGATAAGTTTTCCAAAGTTAGAAGTGGATCATCTCTGTTTTTTTTATGAGGTGTGTTATGAAAAAGTCYTTGAGAAAAAGTTTTTAGGTAACCTTATCATTGTAGGGTGGTTACTTGAACTAGAGGATGGTAAAYGAAAAAATGAGTGGGAAGTGATGRAGCAAAAGWAGGATAAGAGAGAGATATTATGAGTAAGTTCGCRATTGAGGATGGTTTAATTACATCTCCTTGCTATTGTTATCTTAGTGAGRCCCTCTTTGCTACTTAAGGGCATTCTTGAATTTGAACCATGGTGAACATCGAAAAATAATGGTAGGTRAACATTGAAATTACATGCGAATTTGCAAGTTAGAAGTTAGCTTGTATAAGTTAGAGGTGATTAAAGAATGYGACTTGARTGAACTTTTCTCTAAAATGTCATCATGATCATCTAATTTGTTAAAAATCGACGGATTTTGTTGATTGAGTTTAGACTTTAATTAGCTTTATAGGGACAATTTTTGATTTGATCAAACTCTATCATTTGACCCTTAAAATAATCATGRAAATATTTTTTCTTGCCTYTTTTTGATTGTATAGGTGGAGGAGGAAGAACTTTGATCTAYATGATTYCACAGAATAATCAAATTTGATTCATAAAGTTTTGATTYATTGATTGTAAAATGAGTTGTCCTACTAGTAGAGCGAAACATAACTTTGGTCCATACTCTATACCTAYATGTATAAACCTTAGTTAAAAAAATGGGTTGAGATACATGTAAGCGTGATGGATGTGCTTATGTAAATATACAATACAAACCACTTAGGAAACTCATGATTCATGGTTACTTGAGTGCGTTAATTCTTCCAGCCCACTAGACTCAACTCAAGCTAACAGTAATTCCCATCATTCGATTTCATGAATCATGACTTTTATTTGGTTATTAAGTGGGTTGTTACAAATTTACCATTTTTTAAAGGAAATTATCACAAGAACAATTGGGGGGGTCATAATGGATTATCATAAGTCATTTARCGGCTCTTTAAGTCTTTAAGAGTTAATTCTATGAAGTTTTTGGATTAGTGATTAATTTCAATCAAAATTCCCKGACATATGTTAGTGTTTGAATTGGCAAAGTAGAGCTATTATTGCAAGAATTACAATACGGAGGGAGAAATAAATAAGGTAATAATAAGGTAGCTCGACCTTGTTTAGTCTTTATAGAGTGCTTAGCTACTCCTACCCCATAATTGTTTATATGAATTATATCCCCCTTTTTGTAAGTATATCATGATATTTAGTTAAACTAAACTACGAAGTAAAAAGGAATGAAAATAGACTAAAATGGAGTATAAATAGTCATTTATATCAATTTATCGTAAGATAAGAAACTCATTATACTTAACTCAAGTAACTCAATATCATCATAATGTAATCCAACTTAAAAAATATTTTTTTAAGATCACCAATCAAATCAAACTACCCCCCAAACAATCCATTAAGCAGTAAAAATTTAACAAGTATAGTAAATTAAAGTTTTGAAAAGTGGTACCCAAATATAAAAAATCAAATCCCGTCTAACCATTGTCCTTATATATGTTTATGCACGCCAAAATTTTATTTTTTATTTTAAAAAATAGGATGCTAGGGAGGTACTTGCTTGCTAGCTAGCACAACAATATTAGAAAAGGACTCTTTAATTAATTGCCATTACTTTAGCCCTTTGAAGGCCATAGCTTTAATATTGTCCTACTATGCAATCTAAACCTAATGATTAGTTCTCATAATTCTTCTCCTTTTTGTGGCTTTAAGACTTTAAACTTCTAAACAATCTACATAGATTTCTTCATCCATTAGACAATACATGAATTGGGGAGAATCAATTCCAAACGCCAAATCATATGGTCAAGTCAACCACTTAATATGTCATTTTGATATGTGTTAATTTACTATTGTAAGAGTGTATTTTTAAGTTGCTACTGCCAATCAATTTTACTTTACTAACTTCTTCCATGAAAATCAATGTTAATAGATGGAATAAGTTCATGTAGATGCTTTTTTTCTACTTTTATTATCGCTTAGCTATTGTACTTAAACATGACATTGAGTTGTGTCGTGTTGTGTCTTGTCGTCATCATTGTATTTATAAACTACTAAATAGCAGATATGATAGCCTGCAAGTCCTGCAATCCAATCTACTCGACGTGCTCATGTCATGTTTTGTTTCTAGTTTGCGTGTCTATAAGCTAAATGAGTTGAACTAAGACCCAGGAGTCAAGTCAGTCAACCCTTTAGGCATCCTTAACAATGGTATGAAAATTATTGGTTTACTGTTCAAATAAAAAACTATTAAATGGGGATGATGTTCACGAACAACAATGGTTGGTTCGTGTTATGCGAACAATTCATGGTAATTGTTTGCCTGATAAAATATAATATATTCTACTTTTTATCTCTCAAACGCATACAATAACACACAAAATTGCACCAGTTTATTTTGAATAAAGAAAAGTAATTAGGAAGTCAGAGGGAGCAGCAAACATCAGAAATTTGGAGGGAGTTGGAGATTGCTCACTTATCACATTCTATCCATTGATTTCCAACGGCTAAATTATACGAAGTATTAACTTGTAATTTAATAAATTTTTATACTATTTAAAAAAAATCACCACGGTCATATTTTCATCCTTATAAATAGGCACCAATATTGATACATGTTCAACAAAAAATAGTTCTTTTTCTCTCCATATTTTTTCAAAAAAAAACCCAGTTAGTTGTTAATTAAATTTTCATCCACAAATCCACCCAAAAAATTTGAAAATCATGGATCAAAATATTTCAAATTACGTTTATAACAATCCAAATTAATTTATATTACGCTAATTATAATTATCTGCAAATTAATTCATAATTAAATTTGGTAATCGTGATCAATAACGGTAATAATTATTAAATATAGTACACATTGCTAATTGTTGTTGTGTATTTAAGTATTTGCATTTTAATAAAAGATAAATTGAGTGGGGTAGGTTAAAATGAAGTGGGATAGATGAATAGTAACATGAATAATCTTTTTTGTTCATAATTAAGAAGAAAAGTTAAATATATTTGTTTGTTGATATGATGAGAGAGAAAGTTAGAGAGGGAATCATGAAGAATTTTTTTTCTCATGGTTAAGGCTCTTAGTAACATGCCAATGGTGTTTGTTTCAAAAGATAAGGAGCCCAAACATTGACCAACCGAATAATTATT
This sequence comes from Bassia scoparia, assembly GCA_008642245.1. Classification (NCBI taxonomy): domain Eukaryota; kingdom Viridiplantae; phylum Streptophyta; class Magnoliopsida; order Caryophyllales; family Amaranthaceae; genus Bassia; species Bassia scoparia. The sequence goes on along the minus strand of SNQN01002629.1, from coordinate 39,259 downwards.
TTTTTATGCCGTGTTAGGGTGCTTAAATTTACAAGGTTTAGCATGCATATTATACTATGTCGAATAGTATCGTTTTGAAGTTTTTTTCGGAATAAATCATTATTACTTCAAAAAGATATACTCCCCTGTCTATTTTACTTGCTACATTTGATTTTTCAATTTTCGAGACAAAACTTGAAATTAAAATATCTGGAGTATATGATATGAAAAATTATAAAAATAATAATTTGAAAAGTAGAAATCAAGACGAATCAAACAAGATCACACATAACTATAATTTTTCCGTGTGTATAAAATAAATATCATTATATATATAATATATTAATAATATATATATATATATATATATATATATATATATATATATATATATATATATATAGTGTTAAAAGTCAAAATATAGCAAGTAAATAAAGATGAAGGGGTTATATTTTTGGGTGCTCAAAATATTCATTTTGTAGATAGTAAGATTTGAACTCATATTTTTACTTCAAATAATAACAGTTGGTTAGTTGACCCACCAAGACCACTGTTACGTCTGTTACCACGAGGAAGGAGTAAGTATAAAACAATTAAAGCATATATGTATCAAAGCATGTGGGATAACAAATCCAATGAAACAATATTATATTGTTTTGGATTTATTTTAATAGATAAAAAGACAAGTGGGACACATGTGATCCCCACTAAAAAAGTAAAATCAGATCAACCAAACAATCCGTTTATGTAAAATTAAACCTCGTCTATGTATAAATAAAGTTGGTCTATGTATAAATAAAGTTGGCCTATCAATATTTGTTAAAAATGACTAAATAGCCCCTCTGATTGAGCTTTTATCCCAACATGTTTGATGGATTTATCATGACTCCTGTTACCGCCAGAGGAAGTATATATGTATCAAAGCATGTGGGATAACAAATCCAATATTCCAATCAAATAATATTATATTGTTTTGGATTTATTTTAATAGATAAAAAGGACAAGTGGGACCCATGTGGTCCCACTAAAAAAGTAAAATCAGATTAACCAAACATTTCGTCTATGTAAAATCAAACCTCGTCTATGTATAAATAAAGTTGGTCTATGCATAAATAAAGTTGGTATATCAAAACAATTGTTAGAAATGACTAAATAGCCCATTCTGATTGAGCTTTTATCCCAACATGTTTGATGGATTTATCATGACTCATTACCACCATTAATGGTATCGTGCCTTTTGGTGCATGGTTGCTAGTATGCAGAAGTAGAGAGCCAATTTTACAATCAATTGATGGATGATAAAGGCACACTTGTGTGATTGGTGGGTTTGATGCGTCTTTATTATCTGTGTGTGAGTGTGTGAGTGTGTGAGTGTATGAGTGTGTATTTTTATCATTTATGTGAGTGTATGAGCATATGTCTTTATCATTTTTTACACTAAAAAGGTTACTTTTTAAAATAAAAAGAAAAAATTGCAAAGAAACACCCTTTGTGTCCGACTTTTTGTTAAAAAAAACACCTTTAATAATTTTTTTTGTTGTTGTTAGAAAACACCTTRTGTACGTGTTTTTATTAAAATACACACCTTAGTCCATTTTCCAAGGATATAATTAATATATTCTATATCACTCCCCCAACTTGAAAGACCCATTGAACTTGAAATGTGGACGTAACACAAGCCCCACAAGTCCCTTCATACCCAGCGAATAAAGGAGGAGAGGATTCGAACCCTGACCTTTGTTAATGGATCATCTCAACCAAAGATATAAGTTAATGGTTGAAACCCAATATATGTTATATAATCTATCATATACGACGTTGACTTATATTATTTGTTTTTGAGTAATATATTGTGTGTGCTCCACATTCTCCGGCAAGCAACTGATTCTTCTTCTCTTGTCTAACACCCCGCTCCAAATTATATCATTTACTTCCTCATTTTATACTTTTCTCCTCCTCTCTCTCTCTCACACACACACAATCTTCAACCTGAGCATCTTCAATCTCAATCTGGAATTACGTACAACAATAATGTCAACAACATCAAAACCCCAAAATTTCAAATCCACAAATAAACGCAATAAAACCCAAAATCAACACAAATGTCAATCTCATACCACATCAAATAATAAAGGAAAACAAACAAGATCGAAAAAAAAATCATCAAACATGAAATTCAATAATCCAAACAAAAAATCGAATAAAAATAAAAATTAAACTTGCGTTGCAAGAGCGATTCGTATGACAATGTAATCACTCTTACAAATAGTACTAGCTTGTTGAGAGGTAAAGGCTCATAAACTCAAGGTAGACGTGGGTTGAGTATAAAATGGACAAATGTGACATTTAAGACCAAAAGAGGCTAAATTTGGAGTTAAACGAGTTAAATAAGTGGCCCCAAAAGCCATTTATCAGAGTAGCGGACAAAATAATATTTTTTTTTGTATTAAGAGAGCCACAAGGGCGGGATGAGAATCGATCCAGAATCTCACGGAATCGGAGGAGTTTTAACCACTTGACATACCCTCACTCTCAACCAATTTTTAATATGAGTGTTTGACAACCGTAACAGTTGTATATATAGTAGAAGAAAATGAATTAGCAAATAGCTTTTTATTCTACTTCAACGCTATAAGCTAAAATGTACTCCTACAAAAGTGTTTGAAAATGTAACGTTTAGCGCTAATCGCTACTCAAAACGCCACATTGTAGAACAATAATAAAACTAATCAAAAGTTTTTTCAATCTAATCAAAACGTTAAAAGTTATCTAAAAAAGCTGCGACGAACACCCCTTAGTCTCAAGCAGAAGCTCTTTGTTGTTGCAACGATCAACACTTGTAATTCTTGAATTAAAGGTAATGCAACTTACAATTCTATCTCCACTTGCAAGGCACTCAACAACAACATACATAATATTTTTTTTTAATATATATATTTTAGGGGGATTTTGAAAGAGGATAATTGAAAAATGAGAATGGCGAGATTTTTATTAATGAGACTATGAAAAAAATTGACCTTATGATGTTGATACAAACATATGTTGGATTTAGTGTTGGTTTGTGTGTTTATTATGGTATTTTGGTTTTAATTTTTGTAATTTAGATTAATGTGAGAGAGATTGAAGAGAGAAAAAAAGGTTAATTAGAGAAGAAAGGAACCATCCCTTAGTTTGAGTTTGGACCACACGTGCTAAATCAGAGCCAAAAAACACTCAAGTCACGCCTCAAGCTTGACTTTTTGGCCGAAAACGATAGCTAGCAAAAACAAACTTACCAATATCGACCTGAAAATTGACTCGTAAAAGTTGGGTCATGAATAAAGAAATAAAATCAAACCTATTTTTGAACGAACCCGTTAACCCGTTGTTAAAAACAAGTTGGGTACAAATTGATCGGGTCAAACCCAACCCGTTGCGAATTAGCTTAAATTAAAGTACATTTAAAAAAAATGTGTTGTTGTATTATTTGATAACTTGATCCCACACAAAGGCAAATAATAATATTTATGAGAATTAATAAATATTTAGTAAGAAACAATTTTTAATTAGTTTAATCACATTATGCATTTTTGAACCTTGAAAACCTTTAATGGTTGATCCATTTTTAACGAAACACCGAAAACCCGACCAATCAACCTGTTATCATAACTTTGGGTCATGAACAAAGAAATCCGACCGATATCGGAAATGATAATCTGAGAATGACGAACTCGATATTGATTAATCGATATCGACCTGACGACGGATTTACAGATAACCGAAAACGCAGTAATGTGTGTGGTTTTTTTTAATAAAAACACGCAACAAAGAGGGTTTTTTTTTTTAAAAATAAAGGTGTTATTTTATGGAAATAAAAGGGATTTGTTAGCTATTTTTCCAAATAAAAATAAAAATGATGTAGTTTGTTTTTGTTTTTACCGCCAAAGTTAACACTGAATACTGACGGTTCCTGATATCATCAACCACAAACAACGAACACATAACTCTCATTCTTTCTCTTCAACTAACACAGTCACATAATAACTTGCTTCAATCACTCATTAATCGATCTTCTTCTTCTTACAAAACCTCAATTTCCGCCATTTTCATCCCAATTAACCAATTTTATCCGGCAATTTCACCGGAAGTATCATGGCCGGAGTCTTAATTCTGCCACAATCCGATTTTCCGGCCTATTTCTTCCCAGAAAATCCCAGGAGTCAATTCGTATTAGGCTTCAACTGAAATGTCGGAGAAAGCCCTAGATTCGGCTCTCAAGTGTCAAATGCGGAATTTCGACGCCAAACCTAGTTTCTCACCACCGCCGAATTTTAAGCCCCGGAGCCAAAGCGGTTCGGTGTCAGCCTGATAGAGCGCTGGATATACTTGAGCTTTCTCTTTCTCTCTTTTCCGGCTCGGTATGGGTTTTTGTTGATGGGTAATTCCCTCTTTGATGTTTATTTGTGATTGTGATATGATTAAATATGGCAATGTTGCTTAATGAATGTGTGTTTAATTTGAGGTTGTGGTTATGCTTATTGCTTCATTGATTGTTTTGCTAGATGAATTATTGCTAGTGATGATGTGCTTAATTGATTGTATTGCTTGCTGATATGTTTATGCAATTGTAAAATGTATCAATTGAATCACCTTTTGAAATGCACTTGTAATGAAAGTGGAAATTTAGATAATGGATGGAACTTGGTAAGTATATCTTTAATGGTATCATGGAAAATGTGCTTCCAACATAATTGAAGAGTTGTGAAATGAGGCTTTAATTGTGTATTGGAATTTGGAAATACAAATGATATATTTGATGATAATTAGTACTCCTTTCGTTTTTATTTACTTGCATCATATAACTTAAATGGATGTTTCCAATTACTTGCACCATTTCTATTTTAAGTATGTAGACCCCATCAAATATCAAAACCCCATACTCTCAATTTCAATAGAAAAACCTTCCATCACCTTTATTACCCTTCCCACTTTCAATTTCATCCATACAAATATTTAACCACTTGCAACTTTCAATTAAATATTATTCAACTTGCACATAACCCCATTCTTATTAATACTCTACTAAAAAATCGTAAAACTTACAACGGTGCAAGTAAGAAAAACGAAGGGAGTAACTAAAAGAATGCAACTTTTGAATAATTTTGTGAGAAGTTGGTGCAAAAAATGCAAACAAACAATTCCCTGACAAACTAACACTTGTGGTTCAGAGCATCCACATTCATGGGGCTCCCCGTATATCTCTCTCCTCACCTCATTAGTCCGCATCACTTTCCACTAACTTCATTTGTGGACCTTCCCATCTTACAATTTCATACRCACATTCATTAACCTCCCCATTTTCTTTCTCCACATTCAGAATTCCTTAGATTCTTAGAGGTGTGCTTTTGAGGTTTAGTGASTAGTGACACTTAAAAAATAATTTTGCTAATGTAGAGTAATCTTATGGTTATAATGATTACCAATATGAATATATTGATTGCAATAGGTGCAAAATATTAAAGGAACTGAAATAACTTTGGTACTCCCTTCGTTTCAATATCTGACCCCTTTAGTGTTTAGAATCTTTATGTGAGCAAAAGGAGCCAAAGTGGACAAACAAATATAAACGGAGGGAATACTATAGTATGTTTCATTTTGCAGCGCACTCTACTTATCCCAAAGTTTTGTGAATGCTTTGTGAACTCTTGTCTACATTTTTATAAAATTGGAGTGGGGACTTAATCAACACTTTATTTTCATGTATTCCTTACTTTTTTTTTTGTGAGCTTTTTTTATGTATTCCGTACTTTATTTTCTGAAGCTATGAATGTTACTCTAAATTCTAAATAGTGTCTACTTGTTGCAAGACAATTGCAGTTTGAATGTTTGATGTTATACATAATTAAGTTATGTCGCTGCTCTGTGCCTACAGTTATCTGTGTGAAACATTTCCTGCTATTAATTTATATTGTGTGTCAATTCCTGTTGAATAGAATGACTGAAGTTTAGTTAGATCAGTATAACTGAACTTGGTAGTCTCACACAGCTGAGTCACATGAAGCTTATATAATAAAGTGGGTCTCTGATATCAAATGCTTGCATTGCTCTTTTCCAGGTATTCAGTGTCTTTTGTGTCGAAGGATGATATCCCGTCTGACCAATATGCTATGGAAATTGCCGGTAATATGTTTGTTCAACTTCTTGTCAATCAGGTTTGCGTTCCATAATATACTGCAAGGATCCCTTGCCTCCTTGTTCTTGCATGTGTGATCCTGCCTTTCTTTGTATTTGTGAGCTTAGGGGTTCTTAAATGTATTATGAGCCCGGCACTAGCTTTGATCATATGAGAGTATGGAATTTTTTAGAGATGCAATTCAAATAACTAAAGGAGAAAGGATGTTGGCAGAATTGATTTGATTGTTTGACATATTCTTTACCTCTATGTCTGGATCATTTTCTTATCTTGTAAAATTTTCGTACATGGTGGCATTGTTTTAAGCTTTTGATTATTATACCATCTAAAACAAAATTAAACATTTTTGATACAAAATAAATTGGATACTCTGAATTATCTTCTACAAAATGAAATGATTTTTTTTTTAATTGGTTGAAAATGTGTGATCTTCAAATGTCTCACCTTATTACTGATTGCACTTGCATTACCTTTTTGTTTAAGGTTTCAAGATGAAGGAAAGCTCAAAATTAGGTCCACGTCCTGAAAAACCTATTGAGATATATGAGTTTGAAAGGTATTGACACTGAACTGCTTTCCATCCCCTTTTTTGGGTGTTGGTGGTTGTGGGGCATGGAAGGTAGCGTGTTGCCATGTCYTGTCTTCTTCTTTTGCATAATTATTTGCATCTTTTTGACAATTTAACTAATTGCTCTGGTCTTCTGGCTTCACTGTGCATGGCCTCCAAAAAACCTGAATCTACCAGTTGTCCCTTCTGTCGAAAGGTATTTTAATCTTACATTTAGTCATGTTTTATGTGTAGCTCTAGACTGATACCAGCATCTCTTCAGTATTCATTTTGCTTACATTGTATATGTTTCTTCAGATACTTTGTCAAGTCCTTAGTTTATTGGCTGTTCTTCTAATGTGGATACAGGTCAGGGAAATTGTTGCAGTGTTGGATCTTGATGTCTTGTATTATCCTTGCCCGAGAAATGGGCCAAACTTCCGTCCAAAAGCATCTCAGTTGGGAGGAAAGAAGCAGTTCCCTTACATGGTTTGCCATTAGACCTTGTTAATTTTTATATTACGTAAACCTGAATAAAATTTTATACACTAGTGTAGGCGACCTTGTTATTATAAATGCGGCAAGCTCTTCTACTTAGAACTTGTTTATTTCTTCTCAGTTCCAATTTCTAGTTTGTTTAATACTCTTTTACAGTTTTAGAATTAGAGTTAGCTTTTAAAAGATAATAATATAGTCTTCTGCACCAGTTTCACATTGTTAATTGTCCTTGGTAACTCTTTGTATTTGCTATTTATGAACTGGGAACAAATTTTTGAACTTCACATTAAAACTAGGTAAGGTTGTAAAATAATAACCTTAATATGTTTAGGCTGTTTCATGGTGATCTGGTCCAACACTCTACGTCAACCATCGTCCATAGACATTAGTAGCTTCCAACCCTCTACCTCATCAATTTTCCAAGAGATGTACTTTGGTGGGCAATGTTAGAAAAAGGTATTCCCTGAAGGTATGTTGACCTGGTTAAGGACATGTATCGCGATGTGTCAACAAATGTGAGGACTTGTGATGGATTGATAAAGGATTTCCCTATAACAATTGGTTGCATCAAGAGTCGGCGTTTAGCCCTTTCCTTTTTACATTGGTTATAAWTGAAGTGACAAGGCCAATCCAAGATGAGGTATTGTGGTGTATGTTGTTTGCGGATGATATTGTATTGGTGGATGAAACTAAAATTGGGGTTAATGCCAAGTTAGAGCAATGGAGACAAAGGTTGGAATTTAGAAGATATAAGCTAAGTRGGAGTAAGACTYAGTATTTGGAATGCCGTTTTGGATCACAATGATGGTGTGGTGAGGTTGGACGGAAAAGATATGACCATGAGTCGATGAGTGAATCTTTTAAATATCTTGGGTGAATCATCCAAAATAATGGTAATATTGACCAAGATGTGACTCATAGGATAAAGTTAGGGTGACTTAAATGGAGTGCGGCCACGAGAGTGTTATGCGATCGAAGCATCCCCTTAAAGTTGAAGGAAAAATTCTACAAGACTGCTCGTGTTGTTCTACCATACAAAATGTCGGGCCTCAAAGAAGGAGCATATTCAAAAGATATTCAAAAGGTAGGGGGTCAAAAAGATGCGGATGTTGAGATAGATGTGTGGGAACACTCTACGGGATATAATTAGAAAGGAAGTGTTATCCGTGGGAAAGTTGGTGTTGCAAATATTGCAAGCAAGTTAAGGGAAAACCGCTTGCGTTGATTGAGCATGTAAGACAGAGACCCCGAGGGAGAATCGGTGTGGAGAGTGGAAGATCGAGTGGGATCAGGGAGATTTTAAACGATGTAAAGGGAGATAAAAAATGACTTGGTGGGAAGGACCGAAGGTGTTAGAAAAGATTTGAAGCATATGGGTTTACAAGAGAATGAGGCCCTCGATCTCTGGGGGTGGAGGAGGAAAATCTATGTGGATGACTTACCGGAAATGATTACTTTTAGTTCATGTTAGCCACCCCACTTATGGGACTAAGGCTATGATTGATTGAATAATAATCTACCAAATAAAATTAACAAAAATAAGGGTTACTATTTTTGGAATTATTTTTAATTTATACAGCTTCAACTTTCTAGTTCATCCTCGACACACTATAACTTTCTAATATTTATGTAGATTGTTGATTGCACATTTATTGAATCAAGTTATTAGGACAAATTTTAACGAGTGAGATATTTATAGCATTATGGGTAAATTCTACTATAGACACAATTAGTAAGGCATGTGCATCCATGCATAGAAGCAAACTTTGGACTTCCTATTTTAGGTCTTAAGTCGGTTGAGTATGTATTTGCATGTCGAATCATGCTAGGAAGCTGGGCTCTATCCATATCATTCTTTGTTTCAATGTGACATTAGTAAAAAGATAAATAAATAAATAAATAAATAAATAAATAATAATAATAATAATAATAATAATAATAAAATAATAATATTAATAATAATAATAATAATAATAATAATAATAATAAATAATAATAATAATTTGACATCCTGCTTCTTGTGGTGAGAATGCTAAACTTAGTGGGAAAATATTTGAGTGTTTTAGGTATCTATGAAAACGACTATTACAGTTTTGAAAAAAGCTAATGAAAATCTTGATATCTGCTCTCTAGTTATAATTTATATGGTGTAGGAAATTATTTATGTGGACCTTCGTTTATTAAGGGGTTACTTCTGTATATTTTATCCATTATCTTGATGGAAAGTCATGCATGCAATCTTGACTTTGTAGGTTCATTGATATGTGTTGGTCAGGCTTATTATTATGAGTTTATTGACTATCATTACCTAGACTATGACCTGAGGTTCCACAGTTCATGGTCTCCAGTTTTGACTGGTCTACTTCTCTTTTTGTTAGTGATTGTGTTAATATATCTCTTGAGATGTTTGATTAAAGAGGTATATACCTGTTGGTTGCAGGTGGATCCAAACACTGGAGTGGCTATGTATGAATCAGATGATATAATTAAGTACTTGGTCAACAAATATGGTTCGTCACCTTTACTACATTCTCAGTCCAAGTTTCAGATCCCATGTCTYTGTTCCATGCTAAGCCAATTCATTCTTTAATACRGTCCCCTATATGTGTATGATTTTTTTCTCATCTGTTTTGTTCAAGTAATTTTCTTCATGGCTCCCTTGGCCCCTTTGCTTTTCTTCTTAACTTTTAGCTGCACTGTTTGGTGAACAGTTTTTTGTAGTATATTTAGATACGATTACCGATGGATGAAGAAAAGTATAGTTATCATGTCAAAGTGGGAAACCAGAAGCATTATTAATTATTCCATCGAAGTTCCTAGAGAGAATATCATAAGCATGGAAATGGGTTAGATAGAGGAAATCCAGGGAACCAAGGGAATATGAGATGAGAAATGAGGAATAACTGATAGAATAAGCTCAAAATTGTCTGAAAGTCTATTCGATTTAGTTATGTTTTTATAAATTATCCTCTGTTGTCATTGACTTTATTTTATGTTGTCAAGAACTAATTATTTATGCAGGCTTTGCAAAAAAGAGCCTGTTAATAATTGTGAAAATGTATACTTATTCTGTGAGTATACTCATCTCAGAACAAGGGAATAGAAATGAGAAATGAGTATATTTGATCCTTCAAATTATGAGCTGTTAATCCTGTTCATAGTTTTTAATATTCAACTACTCATTGAAGCAATCACATGTGCTATGCTATGCAGTCTATATTTCCACAAAAGCCTACAAGGGGTTTTTGTACAATTTTGTGTGCCTGTGTGTCTCATGGCATACACTGTCTTTTCAGAAATACTCCATATTTGAAGCTGCCAAATTGTTTTAAGATTCTGTTTACTAGAGTTTCTTTCCTATTGTGATTTTAGGCCATTAGAGTTCTAGGCTTATATTTAATAATTGCTATGAGTAAAAGTAATAAGAGGGAATGCAGGATAAATGGGTGTTTTGAGACATCTTGAATACCTTGTAACCATCACATACATATATTAAAATTGTAGCGCAGTGTACTGTTTTCTTTCTGGTTCTTGGGTTTCCATGTAAAAGCTTGTGCGTAGCTTAATTGTGAATTTCTGATGGGGAATGCTATTTGTAGTCCAAATATACGTCTTGCAGTCCACATTTCACATATTGTTTCCCCAAAATGCCCTTAATACAACAATCCTCACACCCACCCACTACCACAGTCAGCCKCATATTGGTCATGGCTGGCTCTTCAATTCAAGGTGCTCTTTTTTTTATATAGTAAAAAAATAAAATAAAATTATGTGCAAAGGGTGGTTGCTAGGTTTGAAGGGAGGCCGCGTGGTGGCTGGGTTCGAAGGGTGGTGGTTAGGGAGGCTGGTTTTGAAAGGTGGTGTCTGGATGTGAAGGGGTGTGTAGGAAGGTGGCTTGGTGCGAAGGGTGGTGGTGGAGGGTTGTGAGAGTTAGAGAAAGTGAAATTTAGGGGGAGGGCAATGTTGTCCATTCATACACGAAATGTGGACTACAAGTATTTGCGGACTACAACTAGCATTTCAGATTTGTGATTTTGTCTCTTTATTTTTGCATGATTATACTTTTTTATTATTACTCAATTTGTAAGCTCAATCCTAGCATGCTMACCCAAAGAGTATTTGTACCTTCTTCCTTTACCTCTTTGTTGTCATACTCTTATACATGTTCCAAGTTTCTAATTCATTTGAGTTGTCATTGTCTAGCAAATTGAGATGCAAGATGTCGAGACATTCTTAATTACCTCGATAAAGTATCTTTTCTGTAATCAATATCCAATCTGAAATTTGCTTTGAATTGTTTATACCTAATTACTTCCCTGCTATTTTACATGGACTCTTATACCCATGTCRGACATGGATACGTGTCCAAGTGTCTGACTCGGCTATTTTTTGAAAAGTTACCAAGATTTTAGCCTAAAATGAAGTGTCCAAGTATCGTACCCATGTCCGAGAGTCAAGGATCTGACACGGGTACTTTAGGTAAAATGAAGAGTCCCTGAAGGTTATGGACCAAATTACTGACTTTCAGGTCTTTCATGCAGGTAATGGTCAAGTTCCTCTCTTGTTGTCTCTAGGTCTACTGACGGTTAGTATTTTGATCGCTCTAATATAGTGTCCTATACTAAATTATTATGCATTTGAAAGAGCTAACAAACGTTTCTTTCTACCTTTGTTGGCTTTATAGACATTAACTGAAGGGTTTGCAATGATTGGTCGTATGGGTAGAGTAAGTTGTACTCATCTTTTGGGTTTTAGGTTCTTTCTTTTGATCTCTGACATTGATAAATTTGTCACTTTAATTTCTTCCTTTCCGAAATTATTTTCCAGGGTTCATCTTATACTCCAGCAAAAATGCCACCGCAGCCACTTGTACTTTGGGCATATGAGGTTTTACTCATTTCATCTAGATATCCATTACTTAGTGCTTCTTAAGTATGCAATGTAAATTATATGAAGTCTTGATTACCATGTGTATTGCTCTAGGGTTCTCCCTTCTGCAAAGTTGCTCGTGAGGTGCTTGTAGAATTGGAGTTGCCACACATCCAACGCAGGTACTACATGGAATCTTTTGAAAGAAATTTTATTCTGCTTGTATTATTCCCTTTTCCTTATTTAAAAACAAAACCGAAAAAAGAAGGATAGTATTCATCTAGTTTCGGGAACTCTCTTTTGTAACCCTTAGTTTGGAAAATTACGACATTGGTAATCACAGGTTTTAAAATTTGTAATTGGTAGTCATGTGTTATAGTTATTTGTCATTGTGACATTCTTGATGGTTAGTTAACAGTTTGGTTGCTGATTGCGATCAAACAATAATGTAGTTGATGAATGAATAAGATTTTATTAATTCYAGTCGTGCCAGTTAACGAAATTAACATGTGCCACTTAGGATGTTAACGAAACTATGGAAGTCATATTACTTTACAATTAAATAAAGATAACGATTTTCATTTCCATTCATATGTTTGAATATTCATCAAACAATTTATTTTTGCAGCTGTGGACGTGGCAGCCCCAAAAGGCAAGATCTATATGCAAGAGTTGGTCATTTTCAGGTAGCGTCTGTACATTATTTACTGATCTGTGTTCCTTATGCCCCATGAGGTGATGCAATAATMAAGCTTTGATATTAATGATAATRCAATGATCATTTGTTAGGTACCTTATTTGGAAGATCCTAATACAGGGGTGCAGATGTTCGAAAGTGCAGAAATAGTAGATTACCTAAAGGCAACTTATGCCCTTTAGTAGCAGATGTTTTCAGGCAAAACGAAGGTTTTCTCTGTCTGTCTTGTAGATATATACTTGTACTATACCTTTATTATGCAYCCACATTGAAGAGGATGATGTATACATCTAATCAGAAAAATAATCCTTCAACATAATATCATATGTCATTACAGTCTCAGCGTGAGTGCATTTACTAAGCTGTAGTTCTCAAGTTTATTTTTCAAAGATGACTTRGTGAAATTGTAACTTCAGTTCTTGAAAGGCTTCAATTTCAGTTTTTGACCTGTAATAATAATAATAATAATTTTGCTTTGGAATTTATATATACTAGTTGTAGGAGAACTGATTTACGCACTCCGAAGAGAAATCCGCACTCCATTTTTAGCGACCTCTAAACGGTCGCTAATTGGTATTGGTGGTTGCAAATTAAAGGAAAACGGAGTGCAGATTTTTTTAATTGTTTTTTGGAGTGTGTCAATCAGTTCCCTAGCTATAGAGGCTCTCAAATCTTTATGTTTGGTTTCTGTTATGCTCAATGATGGCGTTAATGAAAAGTTTTGAGAGGCACAATTTGTCGTCTTTCTTCCCGGAGATGCTGTGATGTAGCATTGAAACAGAAGTAATCGCAGCTTGTGATACTCTTATTATATCGGCTATTCAAAGCCTGTATTTATCCTTTGGTCCCCTAGTCTCTACCTATTAGTAAGTATACATGACAAATTGATCGTTCGGGTCAGTATTGGTTGATCAATACCAAGTTTTGACCATTTCCGAATCGGTCATTTACAAATTGATTTGTTGGTAAAGGAAACATTAACTGACTTATTGAATTGTTGATTTGTTGTTGTAGTTGTTAAAAAAAATGATAATTGTGGTTGCCTTTTTGAAATAGTCACGGACTTTATATCAATTTATATTTTATTATAAACTAAGATGAGTTCTTAAAATGAATTTGTGTAGGAAATAAAACATACAATTTGTAAATGTCTGTAACCTTGATTATGAATAAATGTCCTCTAAAATTCACGCATCGTATGCATAAATGGCAAAGTATATAGTAGTCCAGTATCGTAACCATACTAGACTTACTCTGGATCGTATGCATAAGGTTGCTTCACTCTAGATGACTGCTGCTTGTCATACGAGCCCTAGGTAATTATCTAGCACTTGGACCCATTTCAGCCTCTGTATCAGCAATGARGATGCCATTATCACTCAATTCCTGGTTCAAAGAATTTTCATTAGTTCCTAATTCTCTCCCTCTTTCATGAGTAATCTCAATGGCTAAGCAGTCTTTAAGGTCTGTTAAGACTTGGTTCATGCTTGGCCTCTGGATCCCAATCGATGCTACGCATGCCATAACAACCTCTAAAGCTTTCCATACCGAATTCGTGCTGAAATTTCCGTCCAGTTTCTTATCAACAATGTTGTAGATATCTCCACTCTCAAGCAAAGGGTTAACCAWTGCAATCAAGTGTATGGCTTCACCATTGCTTCTAACTATTGCAGGCTGCCCCGTGATGAGCTCCAATAAGACCACTCCAAAACCATACACGTCACTCTTTTCATTCAGTCTAAATGTTCCATAGTACCTACAATTTGTTGATAKATTCCACTTAGCTCGTTACATTGTTGATACATTAACTCGCGATAAAGAAAGATGGGTAGAATGAACGATGACTTACTCTGGATCAACGTAGCCATATGTTCCTGCAAAATCAGTTGATAGATGAGTAGCGTGTTTTCCTGACGAATCACCGGTTGATAGATGGCTCTCAGTCGAAAATTCTCTGGAAATGCCAAAATCTGATATTTTGGCACGCAATTTATCATCCAGTAGGATGTTGGAAGTTTTCATGTCTCTGTGAATTATAGAAGGTTTACATCCACTYTGTATATAATCCAACCCTGCAATTTATATAAACATACGTATAGATGAAAAGTCGTAAAATGGATCGAATGACAGCAATATTAAAGATGAAATTCTATGTTACTCAGACACTAGCTAGTTAGGTGTCTACTTGGCTAAGGATGTCCAAGTATTCGACTCGGCCATTTTGTAGGAAAAAGTCAAGTTTTTAGTTAAAAAAGAAGTGTCCAAGTGTCCTGTCGAACACGACACGATACAACATTATGTGATGTTTGCACCAGATGAGGGTGTCGAAGTAAAATAGATGAAATTTATACTCAAAAGTAGGCATTTATATGTGCATACTTACCTTGTGCAGTATCTACAGCTATCTGTAGTCTCTTTTTCCAGCTTAAAACCTCGACAGTTTCCTCTGTAATGAAATGTATCATCAATATCTCATCACCACATTCTTCTGATTTTCATAATTATATCAACTCTTTGCGAAAACATATTTCAGAAAATTTTGGACTGGTTAGACTACAAGAATATGTCGCATGTGTGCTAAGGTTCGATCAATCTCCAGTTCYTTACCTAACAAATGTTGTTGCAGGCTACCATTAGCAATATATTCATAGATGAGCACCTTGGCTGTTCCTTCCTCGCAATAACCTATGAGGGAGACGAGGTTTTTGTGATGAACTCTGATCAAAAGCTGTGCCTGTCTTACAAAAACAACAATTCGCTTAGTATCCATAGACGCCTGAGTAAGTGTGTAACATTATAAATCTAGTGTACATCAAACCTTAATTTACTCACCTCAGTTTGAAACATTTTGMATGTGAGAGCAGATGATTGGTTTAGTATTTTTACAGCCACGGGAGTGCCATCTCGCAAGCAACCGAAGTAAACCATTCCAGATCCTCCTTTCCCAAGGATTTTTTGGAAATTACTAGTCATACTTACAACTTCAGAGTAGGTGAAAACTTGGTTCTTTGACTTGACGTTTGTAACATCACCTGAGAGTGTATTACAGTAGCTAGATAATAAGATCATGAATCGAATGAACCTTGCAATCGCTAACTGTGTACGTGTTTCATTTCATTACATGTTATTGTGTACGTGCAGTATCTAAAAGACATGAACTTCCAGTATCAAGGTGGTGATGTACATGGTATGATTAAGGACCATAGATTGAAATAGCAAATTGCAGAGGGTTAGTTGTACCTGCATTTCTCTTCCATTTATATGCGTAGAACACAGCCACTGCTATTATGATTAGCAAAAATATGGAAGCAGCAATCCATGCGATTGTTGAAAGCAAAACTTTATGCCTATTCTTCTTGTTCATCAAGACATTACATGAATCTAATTGACAAAGATCCGGATTGCCGTCCAAGCTGAACAAGAAAAACATTCTCAACTGTTTAAGGTATGGAGAACTTATGTGATCGACAAATGTTTGTTAAAATGTAATTTTTTTGTGAATTTGTGTTAACAAGGCAGAAATAAATTGGAACAATCCTTTTTCTGAAGAACATGACGATGGATGGCATGTTAGAAAGCTTTGAACTGATTTGTAACCTTAAGGATAAGCTCCCTTGTGTTATTCTTTCTGCAATTTTGACCGGAACTGATCCATTGAGCTTATTTCCTCTCAGATCGCTGGAAAAAAAAGGTTGGAAGAATGTCATTCTGTACGAAGATATATAGTATGCAGTGCGAAGGTAGTATCAAACTCCGTACTTCATAACAGGACTTACATAACTTGCAAGGATGACATCCCAGCTAAAAACTCAGGTATGCTTCCTGTTAGAGCATTGTAAGACAAGTTCCTGAAAAGCAAGAATGTCATGTTCAGATCTATCTTTTGTTAATCTAATAAAAATCTGTATCATATCTGGGTGTTGTGCACATAGTATATGAATACAAATGTCTACTAAACAAACTAAATATAGATACTATATGCTCACAGAATATTTAACGCGGTGAGGCCAGACAGTGATGGCGAAATTCCTCCTGTTAAACCCTTTGAAGACAAATCCCTGCAGTTTTATATATGGCTATATATGTGAGTAATTCATTCAGGGAAAGTGATGCTATGTGTCAGCTTACAAATAAGTAGGAAATCAAACTAGTAACTCACAAAGAAGTTATCCTTGGGTGATCAGTATTGGTGTTGTTGCAATTTAAACCGTCCCAGGGAACAACAGGAAGACATGGATCTCCTTGCCAACCCGTTATCACTGTGTTGTAATCAGTTTTGATCTCTGAGATGGCTTTTACTGACATCAGGAACAGAGATTAGCTCGCGAAACAATCAAAACATTATGATCATGAATCCTGATTATATATTCTTATGGGCCATTTTAGAGGTACGGAGTTAACATATTTCTAGRTTTTGGTTGAGATGGTCRGYTTAACAGCAACCTGTAGTGTAAACAGAAATGAAAGAGCAGCAAATGTAAAGGGTTGGGTAATTACGTACCATCATCTTGGTTCGTTGATGCTTGTGAAATATTCAGGACACTAAAAATCTCGAATGCATTAAGAATGGGAGGATGAGTGGAAGTATTAGTCTGATTGATAGAAAACCAAAGTTGTGAATTCCCAYGTTCAAGATTGACTGGAGGTGAAACTACTGTGAGGGCCTTCAAGTACTCCGGTTTAACTGATCTGAACCGGTTTCCAAGGATGAAGATATCGAATTCCCTGGACTCGTTCTTGCGGAGCTTCTCCGTTTCAGCAAAATGCCAGTAGAAGTAATACGGTGGTGGATCATCAGTGGTAAAACGGAAAAGCAAACCACGTTGACCAGGCTGTGGCACGACTCCTGCCTTCAATATGCTTGGCGGTACTTGATATGCATCGTTGCTAAGGTTTTCTAATTCAGTGCTTGAATTATATGGCTTCCACCAGGTGTAGAATTTTGTAGGAACATTAGACCAAAAACGATCATATGTGTCGTCGGCAAAGCTACGATCAATATTAATCACAAAGCAGGTCAGTTCGTTGTTGAAGATTAAAGCCACATATCCATTTCAAAATGTTCCATGTTCCATCTATAATCTATAACTAATTATCAGGCAAACAACTTTTTTAAAAATAATCTCGTGATTTTTTTTTTAAAAAAATTATTTTCAAAAAGATGTAAAATAAAAAAGATCACAGGTTATTTTTAAAAAAAATTG
>SNQN01002629.1:0-20688 GCA_008642245.1 Bassia scoparia | reverse complement strand
TGAAACATACCTCTTAAATCCCAGATCGTTTTTAGGTGCCAAGAAGCTGGTAGCGTAGCGCCGGCGGGTACGAAGTGCACCCAAATCATAATCGTATAGAGAACTCTTCAAAGGCCTCAAGTACAAAGCAGATATGAAAGGCGTGCCTTCGCCTGTTTTTATAAGACAAAAGCTGATGAAATCCATTGTCGGCTTGTACAATAACTCAACAAACACCCTTTTACTTGGTGACTCGATGCCCACAGTCGCCGCGAAATCAACTCCTACATAAATGTCGAAACGTGGCATGCTGTTTTGCCAATCATAATTTCCATACAGAAATTGTGCTCTAATCAAGTAGTTATAGTTTCTGCCCTCGGAAAGTTTTAAGGTGTAACAACTTCTATTGCGACTA
This sequence comes from Bassia scoparia, assembly GCA_008642245.1. NCBI lineage: Eukaryota > Viridiplantae > Streptophyta > Magnoliopsida > Caryophyllales > Amaranthaceae > Bassia > Bassia scoparia. The sequence continues at coordinate 20,294 of SNQN01002629.1, read as the reverse complement.
GGAAAGCTTCTCACTGTCTTGTATATTGGGTCATAAGCATCAGATAAGTACTCCGGTGATATCTTCATGCTCTTTCCGGTGTCTATATATGCCGCATCTTCATTACCACAGTCGATGTTTACAAAACCTTCACACACACACAGACACATTATCAAGTATATAACATTACAAATATATAATATATTTATGGGCTTCGACCATCAGCTTAGGCTTTTAGTTGGAACAGTCCACTAACATGGTATAAGAGTCACGTAACACAAGTCACACACGGGTTCAAATCTCTCTTCGCCTTCTTCGGTCCCCTTTCTTCATGCCAGTGGAAGTGATCTTAGAGTATATATATAGCATATTCTTGAGATTATTAAACTTTTGTTTGAAATGTCCACTTTTGCCATTGTCCACACAAAATTTCAATTTAAGTAAATAAAATAAGACAGTAAACAAAGTACGTACGTAACATTTGAATGACAGCATTAGCACACATATTGATCTGTGTGTAGTATGGTAATAGATTACATAATAATAATCTCATGTTAGGGTGACACATGCAAATGTCAAGTTAAGTTGACATAAACCAAACATCAAATCAACCTAGCACGATTTGAATATTTGTTCAAGTTTATGTGCGTATTCGATCGAATGATCGAGCAAGAATAATTGATTTGACAGAGTTTAATTCTGTCTAATGACTAATGTAATTAGAGTATTAATACATATTTTTTGGTGTATTCACACAGTTTACCCCTTAAAGCTAATTCGGATTCTAGAGTCAATTCCAACATATTACTAACGTGAAGATGATGCTTTACATTGCATATTGCTATAAGATTATTTTATGATGCGAAAAGGAAGTTAAAAAGTACCTCTTTCATCAGCTATTGTATGATTTACATGATCTGCAGCAGCCGAGTGGAAGAACAATTTGTGATTGTAGAATGAGCAATACACTACGATCAGCACAACAACTTCCCAATTTCTCATGTTTAATTGCCTTTTTAAATTAATTAATTAATTAAATTAAAGCTGTTGCATGCATGCATAAATTTCCTTCTGCATGTACAAGAGCTGAGCTCGCATAACTTACTCAAATAATACTGCGTGCTGTGTTAATTTATAATAAAATAAGAATGAGAACAGAAATCTAAAATGATACATCATTAAGAGGAAGTTTCATCTCATTTGATATATAAACGGGTCTGAGCCGCACTTGTCACGAGTGTCCACTTTATAAGTCCAAAGAAGTTTCACCTCAAAATCATATGACAATGAAGGGAGTAGTTTATTAGCATTATAAAGTGGACACAACTTTCTCAACTCTTCAAAGTAGGATACACATCCCTTTACACTCCCTCTTAATTCACACTTCATCAATGTGGGACAACACTTTCACTCACACGTGGGCTCAACATGGGTTCAACACTCATCGCAACGAGAAAAAAATCGCGGTCAAAGGAGGCTACTCCAAATAGCTTTTGACTTTTGGTTGAAAAGTTGGCTTTTGAGCCAACCAACAAGCCAATCACCAAATACTTTTGATTTTTTTTTAAAAAATATTGGGATATTATTGATATTATTCTCAATATTGAGTAGCAATTATTTTTGTATAGAAATTATACTCTAATTGTATCTTAGGGAGGTTTTTATTCATAGAAGATAGCTTTACTGGGAGAGCTAGAGTTGGCTTAGCATGCTGATCAAGGAGACGTTATTATTTGTTTTGTATATGTAGTTTATACTTCTCATTGAATGGAATACAGAAAACATTATTTGAGGGAAATTTATCAAAATACTATTTTTTTTCAAAAATAAGAACTTAGACAAATCAAATAAGATCACATTTGACTATATATTCTTATATATGTGTATAAACTAAAACAAGTTAAGTTTTATAAGTGAATATCATCCAAATTCAAAATGTAGCAATTAAAAAGATATTGTGAATGGTTAAGGCCCTAAGGACATCAAGCTCCTTAACCAAAATTTCAGATTTAAGTTTTAAAAGTGAAAAACATTCTAACTACGTATGCAAACTCTCGTGAATGAAAGATTAACCCACTCGTTTGAATGATTACTTTTCCATGTGGGACCAAGGATAAAAAACCCCAATACTCCAATAGGTACGTTACTACATTTGGTATACAGTGCATCTTTTTTACGAAGTAGTTTAACTCATTTCCTATCATTTTCCACAAAATTTCGTAGCTTGTGATTTTTTTCCTTCAGTCCGTGTTCGTTGACTCAAAGTCTTCTACGATTAGTATACAATTCAAAGTTTTCTACTTGGGGCATTTTGCCAAAAAAAAAAAAAAAAAAACCTCAAGTCACAACTCATCACAAGCCACATATGTTTGATTGACCTTTTCAATGAAGAAATTAATGTTCTCATGAATGTCTGATTATTCAAACCATGTTTGCAGTGTGTACTATCCGGAGACTTTGCTGGTCCATGGAGTGATTCATGGGTTGGTCCATGTAGATTTAGCTTGTATTCACTTCAGTGTACTTCCTTTATTTCTTTTTAATAGCAACTTTGAGTATCTCACATATTCTTATGTGAAATTTGATTGTAAATGTGAAAGTAAAAGAGAGATAAAGTGGGACGTGTGATTTAGAGATATACAAAAATAGAAATGACATGTTAAAAAAAAACAAATTGTTGCTATTTTTAAATTTGACAAAAGTTGTCACTAAAAAGAAACGCAAAAAAATATATTTTTTATTTGCCCCTCAGGAAAAACAACCTATTATGAGGATGGTGCGTTGGTGGTAAGCCTAGTGCGAGTGGGTCAGGTAGAAGGGTGGTGCTATCGAGTAGGTTGTAGTGGCCTGGTTCAAAGGGTGGGTACGTGGGGGTTTCAAATTCTGGACAAATTAAAAATTAGGTGGTTATAAAAGGTTTTATCTCGCAAAAAAAAAAAAAAAAAACATTGATAAATGACCACAATAGGATTTCTATGCTGAAAATAACAATATGAAGTCAGGTGGTCCTTATCAAATTAGTGATTTGGCAACTCAATGTCTCAATTGATAAAAACAACAGCAAAGTTTTTCCTCTCTATTTGGGCTTTCTCACTCCAGGCCCAATTCCTTGTCAGAAGGTGTAGTGTCAAATTTGCACACTTTCTAGCCCAATAAATCCAATTATGATCATATTTACTCACAGACCAATACTCCAACCCAGGTTTTGCAATTTGGAAATTTCCTCAGGTAATCCTGAGGTTTGGCCTAATAGCTCTTATACACCCAAGGTTTCGGGATAGGATCAGATAACCCTGAGGTCAGGGTATAATAGCTCACGTGATCCTAGCCGTTAAAATTTAACTGACGCCGTTAGTTTTTGACTAAAACTGTTAGTTGTTGACTCAATTAACCCATAAAAAAATTTTAAAAATAAAAAATTGATAAAAAAACTCTAATCTCCTTCCTCCTCCATCCTTTGTTCAGACCACCTCACCTCCTTCGTTCCTTCCTCCTTCCTCCTTCCTCCTTCCTCCTTGCTTCCCACCTCCACCAATTCACAACAAAGACGACGACAACAACAACAACAACAATAACAATACGTAGCACCAGCAGCCAACCCCCAAATTCGAACAACAATTCGGATTCATAAATCTAATCCCAAATTCGAACAAACCTAAATTCGCCCAAATTCACACCCTTAAATGCTGTTTTATTTCGAATCTTCAATAGATACTACAAAATTCGAGCAAAATCTGGTTTTTTGGGTGAAATTCATTCATTTATGTGGTTCAACTGAGGTTCGAATGGCTGAAATTCGAAAAATTGGGATTTGTTATGGGTTTTTTCAGGTTTTTTCTGGGTTTAAATTGGTTCGAATTTGTGGTATTCTGGGTTGGTCATCGTTGTTGTGGCTGCTGGTGATTGTTGGTGGTTGTTGTTGTTGGACGTTGCTGCTGTTGGTCGTCGTTGTTGTTGGCCGTTGTTGTTGGTGGTTGTTGTTGGACGTTGCTGCTATTGGTGATGACGTTGGTGCTGTTGTTCGTCGTTGTTGTTGGCAGTTGTTGTTGGCCGTGGTTGTTGTTGGTTGTTGTTGGCCATGGTTGTTGTTGGTGGTTGTTGTTGGCAGTTGTTGTTGGTGGTTGTTGTTGTGGTTGTCGGTGGTTGGAGGAGGAACGAGACAGTTGCCATGGAAGAAGGAGACGAAGAGGAAGATTGGGAAGAAGTGTAACAATGGTGGATTGATTCAATTGATGAGAGGATTTTGATGGAGGAGAAGATGGCATGTGTTATTTTATTTTATTTTAATTTAATTTTTATAGTTAGTTTTAGGTGTTAAATAAGTTAATTAGTTAGTTTTAATGTTAAACGGATGGAAAAGTAACGGCATTAGTCTTTTTTAATGGAAAAAATAACGGCAGGGTTACGTGAGCTATTATACCCTGACCTCATGGTTACCTAATCCTATCCTGAAACCTCGGGCCTATAAGAACTATTAGGCTAAACCTCAGGGTTACTTGAGGATTTTTTTTTTTTTTTTTTACTGAATCAAAATTCTCTCACAAAATGTTTAACTACCATTTTGAGCATATTACTCTATTTTTCATGTCCATTTTCCCAAAAGAAACCTAATCAATCCATTAGATTTATAAAAATGGAAATCTAATGACATTTTGGTAAATATATAAAATATTTTATTTACAATATTGTCATTTATTTTTATTTTTTTAGTTTTATTTATCAAAATGCCATTGGATTTTTTCCAACTTTTAAAAATCCAATGAATTGACTAGAAATTTTCTCATTTTCCCCACCCATTTAACCAATATCATGTCACAGTTCCACTCCTTCAACACCACAATTCAAACCAATTTAAGACACATTCCATCTCTACCAAGGCCGAAGCTTGAGGGTTGACTACTTCCCACCTTGAGGACAAGGTGAGCCTTTATTAAGGGGCCGGTATTGTTATGCATCAATATTAGTAGGACAAGAGTAATTTTGGTGATACATAATATAATTCACATGTAAAAGTTAGTAGAAGTTTCTTAGGATGAATTGTCTATAAATATAACTAGGTAGCAAGGGTGAAGGGTCATATATTGATAAATGATGATGAGATGAATCTCTTGTATCCTTAGTTGCATATATTTTACGGTTCTTGTAATATTTTCAACTTAATCAATCCAAATCAGCTTTAAATTTTATATTTGACCTATTTTCACTATTCAACATCACCGTCCAAATCTACTCGGAAAACTATCTATAAGAATACCATACTCTTGTATCATTTGGAATTGTACTCTCATACCCTATTTTCATATATCGGATAATTAATACTTGGTGGGTTTTTTCCCTTCTTTTGAGGTTTTTCCCACATTGGAGGAGATAAGCCAATAATTTTATTTTTTTTTAAAAAAAAGGCACAAAATTCCTGAACTGTTCCTTTCGTAGCATGGCACACCACCATTATCTTAGCTCAGTGTTGAAAGCTGGTGTTAGTGTGCAACTGTTTCTTACGACCACTTAGAGTGCAGTGTGCACTCAAACATTATTGAGCAATATATGCATACCTCCCAAATTGGAGGAGAATTCATTGTTTCTTTGACTCGAATAATTAAAGTTGTAATTTGATACACTCATTGTGGCATTGCAATTCACCCATTTCAGAAGTTTGAATCATACTTAATCTCTGAATAATAGTAACTGTCACTTACAATAGCAAGTCTTGGTTGTTCTTTTGGCCCACTTAGCTTTAGCCTTTAGCTAGGCACCACTGATTAATGCTACGCTCGTATATTTGACAGTATATATTCCAAACTTCTGCTTGCATTTCTGTTTTCAGAATTTTGACAGGAAAACAGTATGTCAAATAAAATGACTTGCTCATCTACTACAMCAGCCCTTTTGCTGTTAAGTGCTTCTTTGCTGCAGCTTATTGCTGTCCTCGCCTTAGGTAKGTACTTTCTCCATCTTTCTCTTCTCCTTATACATGATTTGTCTTGCGCMCCATTACATAACTTACATCCAATAATGTTCAACTGGTTGACGCGTTAGGGTCTTAATCTCGACTACATTAGGCCTTCCTTCATTGTGGTTAATGTGACACGTTAAGTGTTGYCTTAGTTAGACAACTTATTCAAAAAACTTCTATCCAAGGCCTAACTAATAAGGCGAATGATGTTGCAATGTGTACACGAGGCCTTTGCTTAACATGGTGAAAGAATTTGATCTATGATTCTCTCTGTTAACATATATACAGTCAGTAATAACTTATCGTCTGATTTAGTTTGAGATAGTCTGATCAGTTTTTGAAAAATTAAAGACAATGTTTGCTTAAATAAGTTGAACTAAACATCATGTTACTTAAGTCAATCAGGAAAAAAAAAAGAGATGACTTAAGTATTTCGCTTATTGTATGAAGCAGAGAAACGCCCAGAGTTCAATTACTTGAACCCACAGAAATGGGGAAACATCGACCCAAGCTATGCAACTTGCTCAACAGGCAAGAGGCAGTCCCCCATCAATATCGACACCAACAACGTTGTCGTCGACAAAACCCTGCAGCCATTGACCAGAAACTACCATGTTTACAATACTTCATTGTCCACTGATGGCATTGATGTTCAGGTATATTGTTTTCCACTTAACATCCATCATGCCATCATGGTATATATAACTACTGACGCAGTTTCAGTTAAGCATTTGATTTTGAACACTGTATTCTTAAGCTTATTTGTAATGCAGGTTGATTTTAATCTAAAAGGAGGGTTGATAATTGATGGCGAGATATACAAGCTGAAGCAGATGCATTGGCATACTCCTTCGGAACACCAATTCAATGGAATTCAGTAAGCTAATTTTTCTTCGAATTCCAATCATCGATCGTTTCCATTTTGCAGATTTCGTCATGTAACAATAACTTATGAACAAAAACACTAAGAAAGAAAGAAAGAAAGAAAGAAAAGGTTTCTACCAAAATCGTTCTGAGTTTTCAGAATAACTGTGAAGTTGTTCGAGCATGACTCATTTTCAGTAATTTTGATTGTGATACACACTTMTATAGTTGTATCATATATATTACCATACGGGATGATATTGGGGAGCGGTGTTTAGTTTTTCCCTTGTCGTTTTTGAAACGGYTGAAGTATTACTGCAAATCTTCGAGATGAACTATGAATTCCCCTGTTTATTTGGTTATACACTTGTCCACTACTTGTTTATTTTCCCAGCATAGTTRATACTCATGACATTTTGTTGCAAAATCGTTGTATGCTCGAAATGATAAGATATGCAGCAGAGCTACATGAATTACATGTAGCTGAAGATGGCAGCCGTGCAGTGGTCGCGATGCTCTACAAGTATGGCAACCCTGATCCAGTTCTGACCAAGGTATGCTCTTAATTACCATCAATCCATCKTRTAATATTCTTCACAATATTTATCACTATATATATATATAAATTGTAATCGTAATGCAAACCGTCAAACCACAAAGATGAAGTCTTAACTGATTGTGTGACATGCCACACATAAGACGACTGCTAAATGCATCGAGCATTATAAAAGAACAAAGAGAAAGAAAACTATGCAACTTTACGTTAACTTAGAGAAAAATGTATCAAACGGGTCTAGGTTGTGCCCGCCAAACATATGTTATATGTGTATGTTTTGATGATTGATTTAGCTCTCAATATATTGTTTTTAGTTGAAACCCCAATTGGAAAAGCTAGCTAAGATGCCTACTTGTGATGGGGAAGAAGCAGTAGTTGCCATTCCCGAGTTCGAGTCAAGGATCCTGAGGAAAAGACCCCGCAAGTACTACAGATATCGGGGCTCACTCACCACCCCTCCTTGTTATGAGAATGTCATTTGGAATGTTCTTACCAAGGTATTGTATAATGTATACGCAACAACGATCACTGAAAATTTAAATATGACACAATTATTTTTGAACTACCACAAATGATGAAAATGCAAGGATCAATCATTTTGCAACGTCACAACCAACTATGATTGCTCCTTGCTTTTACCTTTGTGTGGTAACACTCTCACAATATGAAAAACAACTTTGTACAATGAACATGTGTGACGTATTATAAATTTTAGTGCTCGTTTGACTAACATCATTATAATTATTGTTGACTTTGGTACGAAGGTGAAAACGATATCCAAGGATCAAGTAGAAGCCCTGAAGGCTCCTCTTTGTGAAGCAAATAAGAAGAAGAATGCAAGGCCTACTCAAACACTCAATGGAAGAATTGTCCAAAACTATGATGGCAATTAGCCTCCCAAAAAGAAGAAAAACAAAGGCATAAACAATAAAAATTGTTAGCGTTATGTCAATTAAGTTGACGAGGACAACATATTTGTGTTAAATGTAAGTTTGCGCCAAAAAAAAAAAAACAATAATTTTTGCGTGTGAATATGTTTTTATGTCAACAATGTGTTATTTGCTGTAACGTTTATGGGTTTGAGTTGATTAGGGTCTTGCCGTCTTGGGTATGACATAATGGTGTGCCTATCCACCTTTTCGGATTTTGGCCAACGATCAAGCCTTCCCCAACTCTATGTTGGGGTATTAGTTTCTTTTAATGTTAGTATTTTGATATAGGATCAGTATATATAAGGATCAACTCGTGTACCTTAAAACATAACTTTTATTATGCGTCTTGAAGCACCGAGAAACTTATAATATTGTGAATGAAGTATATGTTTTGATGGTATGTCAATTTATTCATTAAATTACATAATGGATGGTTGCAGTAATGGTATGTCCCTTATTCGTACTTTATAAACCCGTCAACTTGTAAAAACAAAATATTTTCAAATAAAATGGTAGTCAAGCAAGTTACCAAATATAATTTTGTGAGTCTAAAACTATTGTGGAACTAATAAAATATCGAAATGTCTTTTTATTCATACACTAATATTATGCATGCAATGGTTAATGACTTAAACAATTGTTCCTATAAATAGCATCATCCTCTCATAATAATTTTGCAATATTCCTATTACTCTATCTTTTATTTATGCAATTACAATAATAGCATAATTTAATGTATATGTGATGGCTTTCAGATTTTCAAGGAGATCAAATAGCCAAGTTTAGCTAAATTTCTGTCATCTAATAAAAAGGGTTTATCATACTAAATTAAGGTGGAAATTAAAAACAATGAGGAAATCAAACACCGTGTTTGTGTCTCAAAATTAATCTTTTCAAAATTTTAATTTATATGTTGTTGTTGTTTACAATTTTGCTCTTTTGTAATTAAGTTTCGAAGAAAATTACAATTTACAAGTTTAATTTTTACATTGCAATGGCTTCAAACTCTATATTGATTCTATTCCTTGGATGTTCTTCATTGTTCGTCGTTGCCTTCGCCGCCTCAGGGCCTCCCGAAGGTACATATGATTATTGTCTAAACAATTAGGGTTCATAACTCGTTTCATTATTAGCAATAAAAACAGCCGAGAAAATTAAGACAAATCTTAGGTTGATCCTTAAGACCATTGTATGCCTCATGCAACATTGCAATGAGCATGCATGCATGCATGTCATCTTTTATACAAAGTACTCTGTGCAAGTAGACCTCATTATTGGGCAAGTCGATCGATCGAGTCAGGTCAATGTCTACCTATAGCAACAGTGTTTTTTTTTTGTACCTACCTTAGCTTGTTTGCGCTTAAAATATATATTTCTCATTTGCTTCTCTTTAAAAGGCAAGAAAATGGAGAAAATGACGAGTATTTTAAAAAAATGTTGGGAGAGAAAGTGGGAGACAATCATTAATATTGGAAGAAAAAAATGTATAGTCTTTGAAAATGAATGCCATTTTTTGCAGTTTGCTCATCAGGCAAGAAGCAGTCACCAGTTGATATTAACACATATGAAGATGTACTCAACTATACCTTAAAACCCTTGGATAGAGACTACCACATTCAAAAGGCTACATTGGTCACCGACGGTAAATTTCTTGAGGTAAATCTTCGTTCCTATATTCTACCTAATTTTATTTGTTCTTTCTATTTTTCACCGTCTCTAAAACTAATTTCAACTTGAACACGAAATATCAAATAAAGATGGAGAAAATAGTTATTCAAATATATATATATGTAATTAAGTATCCGAGGAAATATTTGAAATCGATGTGGTGTACTTACATTATATATATTTGTGGAATAATGCAGATATTATTCGTTGGTAAAGGAGAATTGAAAATAGAAGGGAAGGCATACAATTTGGTGCGATTTCAGTTTCATACTCCATCCGAGCATTACCTCAATGGTGTTGAGTAAGCCATTTTCACTATTGCATTTTTATGTTTTGTTTTTTTTTTTATATATATATATATACAAAAACAATTCCCTTACCTAAAAGGTTGGCAAAAGTGGGTTCGGGTCAGGTTTCGGGCTGAAAAGGCTTTGTTTTGATATGTAAGTTTGGGTTGGTCTTGGGCCTAATTATGGAAGATTTGGACCCAAAGCACTAAAAAAAACTCTTGTGAGGGCCAATCAGGTTGAATGAGACTACCCGTTCGGGTCGGGCATATTTTGCTCGACCAATTGACCACTTTCGTAAAAAAAAATTGAGCACTCCCCGACATTTTGGTAAAAAAAAAACTCCGACGATTATATGGTAAATAAACTGAGTTCAAGCAACAATTAAGTCAATTTTTTCAAAAAAATTCAGGTGAAATTCTCGAGTGTAGTACACCCACCTGATTTTTCTAATTTATTAAATTAAACCCATTAATTACCCTTTAATTACCATCTCACATTATAATAAATTCGAATGTTACTTATTCATGTAATAAATTACTCGACAATTTGCGAACCTAAGTTCATCAAATAATGCTCTTAAAATTAAACCGGTCTTGGTAATGAAAGTTAGAGATTCTATGGTCAATAACAATGAAGAATGGAAGTTCGAAAATCAACCAAGGACAATCATATAACTCGCGATCAAAATTAAAAAATTAACGCAGTAATTCAATTAGAATTTGGACGTACATTATAGCCCAAACTGGCCGAAAATTCGACGCTTATCCGCCATATGCTCTAGTGGTATTAAAGCAAATCAAGTAGAAATTTGGCCACCAATTACAGCCTTGAATCATCGAAATTTCGATAAAATACTGAAAGCTCGAAATTAGGATTTCGAAAACTATGGGAAATTCATCGAATTTGGAGCTTTCCATGAGCGATTGAATGTAATAAAATTTGGGTTTCGATTTTGTGAGGAAAATGGTGAAGAAAAATTCGATTTGATGAAGGTGGTGGTGCGATGATGTCAGCGGTGAGAGGAGGAGAATTAAGAGGATGAAGGTGAACGGAAAAAGAAGGGGTTTGAGAGAAAAATACAGTATTTGATGATTAATGGATAATAAATTAGAAAAATCAGGTGAGTGTACTGCACTTGAGAATCTCTCCTTGTTATTTTTTTGAAAAAATTGGCTTAATTATTGTCGCCTGAGCTCAAATTATTTATTATATTGTCGTTAGAATTTTTTTTATACCAAAATGTCGAGGAGTACTCAGTTTTTTTTACCAAAGTGGTCAATTGCCCTATTTTACTCACCCTTACCTTCCCTTAAATTCATCAGTCTTAAAAAACACAAGATAAATATAACTGATATAATCAATAAGATTCAATTCTTAAATCCTAATTATACCCGAGTCAACAAGTCATTCTCAAATAATTTTGTATGTAACAATTTTAATTAAGTGCCAACTAGTATTTAAGCCTTCACGTTAATTTTTTTTAATATATAGTTATATATATATTATATATATTTTTAAATAATTTGTATTTTAATTTTTTAAATGAACTACAAATCATATATACGTAGATCACGTACTATACTAAACAAATCATATATATGTACTATACTAAGAGTATATCCGCACCACAACTCGCCACTTGCTGTGATCTCATAAAAAAATCTTGCCTATTTTTCTCATCTCTGTAAGATATTAAATATCATATTATCCAATATTTATTTCTTTGAAATTATACATTGAAAAATATGAAATATAATCTCAACTTTATAGAATATATCAAATTTTAATTGGAAAAATATTTCGGAAGATTTTAGTATTTTATGTGATTATTGACATCAAATACTCTATATTTTCAGATTAAGAAACACTATTTATTTATAGGTTAAAAATTCAAATTATATACAGACATTTGAATTCAGATCTTTGTGCTTGGAAAAAAACCATTAAATATTATTTTATTTTTTGCAATTTTTTAAAAAGAAATAATAAATATTGAAAATGAGTATTTTGGAGGGAGAAATTGTGGTGAAGAGTCGAGGTGGTTATGAGTGTAAAATTCTTTTAATAATATAGAATTGGCTCTGACTTTCCTTTGGTTTTAAAAGAGAAATAATTAAATTTAAGAGCATTTATAAATGTGTTAATATGTCAAGTTTTTTTTTGTTGGATTTATGATTTCAAATTTCTATATCAAAACAAAGGTTGTGGTTTGACGAACAAAGTTTTGGGTGTCTTTGAATGTAGATGATGAAATATCTTTTGGAGTTTAATTTGCCTAAATACAAACTCTACTTAAACCAAATAATGGTGTTTTGTCAAATAAAGTGATAAAACTTACATGGCGCAAACGTAGTCAATGTCAGTTTCCCTTGGTCAAAGGTCGCAAACCACTTAATGTGCCTTCTCGCAAACTTTTTTTTTAAGGTCTTTCTTCACATAAATTATTTTAAAATTAAAGATCTTTTTTCACAAAAAAAAATATATTTTAAAAGGTCTTTTCTCGCAAAAAAAAAAAAACCTAATTTTATTTGAGTGTCTAATACGCAATATTTTATGGGCGAAAAAGCAGTGAACAACAAAACAACATGTGTCAGGTAGTATAGAGTGAGAGTTGACTGCGCTTTAGTATAGTTCTTGATTGTGTTAATAATTATTACTCCCTTTAAATCAGGAGTCTTGAGTTCCTATGATTTTATAATTACCAATGATCACAATAATTGATTTAAATTTACTATGGAGTAGTAAGTTGTATGTGATAAATATATATTATGTATGTGCTTATATGAACCATGTCAGATATCCGGTCGAGCTACAACAGGTGCACGAAGCCAAAGACGGTAGCCGAGCGGTGGTGGCAATTCTCTTCAAAATCGGGCCACCTAGTCCATTGGTTGACATGGTACGCCATCATATATGTTTTTGGTCTCATGTGTCCATGATAAACTGATTCTTATGCTAAAATAAGTACACTAATAAGTAATTTGAGACATTAAAGGTCATAGTTTTCGTCAACTGAATTTTCCTGAACTAGATTTATTTTTACTGAACCCACGAACTTATTGGTACTGAACTAAATTTTTTTTATTGAAACCTTAACAATTTCTTAAGTTTGACTATTTATCGAACAAACTTCTTGTTACTGAAACTGAAACTTATTGTTCACTGAGAACGACTTGATTTCACTGAACTGACTTATTACTGTGAATATTGCTATATTTACTGAAGACCTTATCTAATAAGTTGACGAGAATGGTCTCTATTCATGATCGTATTTGCATTGGTAAGTAGGAATTTGTAAATTCATAATTATATATTGGAATTTGGATAAAAATGTGTGATACAATTTTATAACAATAATGAACTTAAACATTTATATAATTAATTTAGCCTCATTAATCATAATAAAAAGTTGATTGAATTTTGTTTTTGGTTAATAGTTGATGCCCCCAATGCAAGAATTAGCAAAGAAACATGTTTAGGTCAAGAGCAAAAGGTTGACATTACCGAAGTTTGACTTGACGCTTCTTGAGAAATGGCCACGCGAATTATTACAGATATTACGGCTCTCTCACTTTCTCCTCCCTGTGATGAAAATGTCATTTGGAGTGTCCTTTGTGAGGTATGTTTTTTCACTTTATTTATTATACTTTACGTGCATTTATTCGTTATTCGTTTTTTTCCTTTTATTTGTCGATGATTATACGGAATAATATTTTTGTTTATATAATCGATCTATTTTTAAAATTAGAGTTTTATAGTGTAAGTTAGGATAATAGTGTTGAATTGTTGTAGTTTGAATACAAATCTTATATCTTGGGTACTCTCCATGAAATGATGAATGAATCAGCTCGCTATTCACTCCTCAACTAATCGCACCATTTTCCTCTTCTTTTAAAAAGATATTTTATTTTAAAAAATCATTTTTCTTTAAAAAAGCATGAATCAATTACAACACGTCACATGCATCAGAAGCGCATGAGTCAAAAGGAAAAAAATAAAAAAAAAACAAATTCAATCTGACTTTTTCGAAGTCGATATCAATCTCTTTGTTGATGTGAACGTCATTCTTTTCGAACTCATCAATAAACAACTAAACAGGAACGTCATTCTTTCCGAACCTACAACAAATAAAACATTATATTACAACTAGACCTTCTTCTTCTCAGACTCGTCGTATTTTACGCTTGTCTTGTCGTCTCAAGGTACAAGGAAACCAATGCAATATGCTTGTCCTGTCGTTTCAAGGTACATTATCTTGTCGTTTCAAAGTACAAGCAAATCAATCCCCGTCTCACGGCATAAGGAGAACCAAAACATGTCTCACAATCAGTTTTGAAACTCATATAAAAGTGAGACCAAATACCAAACTTTTAAAATTTGTGATGGGATGAACATCATCACAAAAATAAAAGAACAAATTTTCGATGGAATTACCATCATCGATATTTGTTTTCAGAAAAAAGACGATCAAAGGAGATATCTTCTCCAAGATGTTTTTGAGTAAAACACAAAACTGAAACTATCATAAGGAAAAAGAAAAAATTGGAAAAAAAAAGAATGCAGCGAATTATAACACACAATTGATCAAAGAAAGAAAAAAAATTGATTGTATTTGAAACCCGCCAGTGAGCTGGATTTTCTAACCCACCGACAGGTGGGAATTTTTTCATCGAAAAACCAAGATCTAACCTGTTCTTGATACCATGCTAAGAATTATGTGGGTTATATATCGTCATTAACTACCACTAACATCTATAACTATATACTAAAACAGAATGATGATGATGCAATGATGACATCATCCTGTCCACGTGTCAACCTCACACCGCACGAATGATGTCAGCAGCTCATTAATTTATTTTTGAAAAAAAAACTTCAATTAAATTAAATAAACTATTACATTTAAATTTAAATACATTACAATTTTTTAAAAAAACACTTAATATCATTTATTTATTTATTTTAAAAAAAAAGTCTTCTAGAAACTACTTATGCACGTAACAATTTCAAACAATTATTTTTATATACGGAATTACGGTTAAAATATGGATTTTAAAAAATAATACATATGGAATACATTTAAAAAATAAATCAATAGATTTTTAATTAATTTGACATTTCATTATTAAAAAAACTTCTAGAGTAACAAAAATCCTCATTCATGTAACAATTTACACAAAATTTTATGATAACTACATGTTGTTGATTAAAATAAAAAATCTACATTAAAAAAATTAAAATTTTAAATTTTAAATGTAAATATATTTCTTATTAAATTACCAAATCTCTACAGTAAAATTATCTACATCTATTAATCTAATAACTATATACTAAAAATAGAGAAGTTCATGCATTGATTACAACATCCTATCATATGTGTCAAACGATCAACATCAATAATTGTTCACCAAAAAAAAAAAATAACAACAAATTAAATACAAAATATCTACTACCAATTTAAATTTTAAAAAAAACTCTTAAGTAAAATTATTATTATCTACACCGAATTTAAATACAGTACAAAAATCAATAAAAAACACTAAATTAGAAAACACTAAAAATTAAAAATACTACTCCGTAAATCAAATTTAAAAACTCTTAATTTAAAATTATAGTACTCCGTACAAGATTATCTACATCATTGCTAATTAAATACAAATTAAATTTAAAAATCACATTAAATAAAATAAAAAAAAACTAGATAAGCATAAGCTACAAAACTATTATTAAATTTAAAAATAAACCATCATCGTTAAATATTAAATACAAATAATCTGTGGATAAATCTTCCCTTGAAAACACGAATATGTAACCATAGAAATAATAGTGTTTCCAATAACAAAATTATTGTATTTCATTAATTTATAAACATCAAATTAAATATTTTTTATCTACATCTCCTAGTTCAATAATAAAAAAAAAATCAGATAAGCTAACCTAGAAAATGAGATTTGACGTAACAAATACATCTATCAGTCTTCTAAGCACAATGCAAGAAACAATTTCAAATTATACATGATTGAAGATGCAAAGAACAATTTACATTTGAACTAGAGCTTATCAAAGTGAGCCCGGCCGCTAGCCCGACTCGGGCGATTTCTTTTTTTGTGCGGGCTTTGGCCATAAAAAAACACGCAATTGAATTAAATTTTGGGTCCGGCTCGAAGAAACCCGAAAAGCCTGCTAAGCCCGCTTTAAATTTTTCGAGCTGTGCGGCATCAATTTTAGGGCCGTAACTCAAGCCGCCGCATTGCCCGGCCCGATTAATGGGCCAAATTCATATGCCAAGCCCGCGCCCGGGTCTGACCCCGATATCACCTCTATATGAACAAATAATTCTTTTGAAAAAGAACATGACAGTCAAAAATAAGAATTATACGCTTATAACAAGTAACCGTTCGGAATGAAATTATGTATGACTGATAATAAATGAGACCGGTGCCACCGCGACGGTTCTAACTAGTTTAAATATTACAACCATAAATAGGGAAAGTATGCACATTACCAATTGAAATGTAAATTTTAAATCTAAAAATAGTAACGTCATCCAAGCTTAACACTAAAAGCGCCTAATGATCTGGATGAACATCAAACATTCTCAAACTTTAATTTCTATTATTTTATAAACAAAAAAACGAATTATCACATAAATTTCTAAGAGAAGACATTTGTATGTGTTTGCCTTTGAACATTATGCTCCTTTATGGCGCTCCCAACTCGGTCGCACGAGAATAGTCAAGGACTCCCAAATATGATGCAAAACCCAAAATTGCAGAACCACGATAGCGAAAAATCTCTTTGGCTTGCAATGATCAAACCAGATATTGACGAAGGGATGTAAAAAGTGACGTTGGGCAAGGCAATTTCTCCCAAGACACTTACAGCGCGACCCCGAAAAAACGGGAAAGCATCCAGGAGAACTTTCCCGAGCCAACATTCATGATGAACGTCAAGTCAGTTTTTAAGCCATACGGGTCCTTCCGGCAAATATATGTTTATAGGCCTTGTGGAGCAAATCCCCTCTCGTCACCATGTACACAACCGCAAACACCCCATCTGACACCATCAATTGCCTTGTGGACTATCAACTCACGAGCAAGCCGAGCTTGATTAGGCCAGGAACCAATGCTTCACTGGCCGGAGTCGTGATACCTGTTACAACCTATTTTTCAGAAACTTATTTCGGGCATCACGATCATTTGCCAAAGCGTGTACAGCACATGGACCGGGAGGATACCAGCACCAAATTGCATGTCACATTATGGACCGTGCAAGTACCGACCATCTTGAGGAGTATGGTCAATCAGTCGTATCTGGTTATTGATCAAACGTTGTCACATTCAAATGACATTTTAGATAAATAAATGGATATTATTTGATTTACACATATTGCCCTTAATAGTTAAATGTGCCATCAATGTTAAAGAACCCAAAGGAATAGACAGATTAATATCAGTTGAGATGTCAATCCACATACATTGCTCGTTCCAATTGGTAGCACCGTTTTGTTGTTGAGATGTTGAATCTTATTCATTCGCAAACAGCCCATGGCTTAACTCTAATACACGAAATATGCAATCAATTCTTATGCTTTTCTTATGTTCCGCCGCGTGAAGTCTTTACCATCTCAATCCATTTTTTCTCTAATCCTTAACGTATGTCTTCGTGATATAGAAATCAATTCATGGATTTTTAAGGCTAACTTTTATAATCGACACATCAGACTGTTTTAATATAGGAAATTAAAAACTCCCCCACGAGACAATAAATATAGTCCAACAAAAACACTACCTAACACATATCTCTATTTATATCTATAATTCACTAATGGAAACTACTATCATACACTATATATTTTCCTTATCCTAACCTATTTATAATCCTAACCCAAGTAATCACTCTTTACTTCTTTTGCCCAAGAAAATCAATTGCTTAGCGATTCTCTTAATATAATTTATTGATTGTTGTTTGAATTGATAAACACAGGCTAAACAATATCAGTGACCCAGTGCTGCGATTGCTCCTCCTTTGCGAAGAGAACAAAGAATAATGCGAGCCCGTGTCAACCATTGAATGGCAAAAAGATCACAACATTATGACCGAAGTTAGTTTTATGCAATGATTTATTTATTTAAATGGGCTACTTTGCTAGCTAGTAAGTTGTACTCTTTCACTTTTTTCTTCGTCGCGGAACATCTATACATATAGGCTGAATGGATTTAAAATCAAATATTAGTGCAAAGTTTGCTTGATTAAGTTCTTTACTGGTTAGTTGAGTTTACCCAATGTGAAAATTTAACTAAAGTTTCAAATTATTCTCCAGAATTTGCACATATATCCCTTTAAATTATATTTTATAGTACTAAAATTTCCGATTTTCGCCCAACTTTTGCTCCGAGGATCAGAAAACGCTAACATGGGACGTTGAATTTGACCTAACTAAATGTGAAACATTTACGTCTGTTACCCTCAACATTTATGTAAGACGATATTGACAATAACTTAATCCCAAAGGTAACTTCAATAGGGAATTTTATGTAATTTCGCAAAGGAGTCGAATATATTAACGACGTTCGATTTTTTCCTTGGAGGGTTGGTTATTTGCCTATTTGCCAATTGTATTCACTATGTGTCACTATTTTGCTAATTTAAAAAACAAAATGTGATCTGTGAGTTTAGTTTTAGCAAAAGCTAAACGAGCTGTCCCCGATACGTTCAATAAGATCAACTAAAAGTGAAATAATATTAAATGAATATAAAACATTTAATTACTCCCTCACGGTTCACAAGATACATCATTACATATATTAGATTCTAAAATATGGAATAATAATAATAAGGGACACAGTGGGCCGTAAAACAGTAGTTTTAGCATTGGAGAGAGAAACAAATAAAATTGTAATGTTTAATGTATATGAGTGTGTTGCAAGTGTAATAATGGGTTCCACATGGTTGACCATCACAATTAAAGAAATAATATAAAGTTTCTTAAAATGGAATAAAGTGGATGTGGTAGGATTTTCATGGAACGTCCATATAAGGTAAGTGGTAGGAACTTCGTGGAACGGAGGGAGTATATCGATTGACGCGTGATTTTGACATGCATTCCAAAATTCATACCACTTTAAAAAATGTATTTAGTTTTTATTTAACGTCCCGGAGCGTCCGTTAGCAATATCGTTTGTAAAAATAGAAAGAACACAATACTTGGTAACATTGTGTTTTTATTTTTTTTTTTACTTTTGTAGAAACAAGACAAAATTGTAATATCATGGCATTATTAATTTAATTTTTATTAATGGGATGTGCCTTGAATTGGCGGTTGGAATAAATATTTGTGTAACCTATCTAGTGGAACTTGTTAGAGAAAAGATAAACATCTCGCATCTAGAGATGTAGCGCAGGACATTTTCATAATTTTTTGGGTACCGTTTAGTACTATTTATCAGTTAAAAAAAATTCAATCCTAACATTGTCTGAAAATATATTAACATTGTCTTACGAGTTGGTAATATTGTCCAACTATATATCAAACATTGTTTCAACGCAACCTAACATTGTCCGACAATCTTAATTGTGTTGACCAAACATTGACCCGCGCTACATCCTTAGCTGCTATTGGTATCTACTTCCTCAACTTGTTATATCTTATATATATGCACACATCAAATTGATCGGTTGACACTTCGCTTAGTTTTTTAGTGTTCTTAACCCGGCCTTATTAGATTCGAACTAAACTTATTAGAACTTATCGTACTAATATAAAATCGCTGCATCTTCTATCTAGTACTCCATATGTTAGCAACAACCAATTCACAAGTGAACAAAGAAAGCACTATATAACCAACTACCAACTGCCCAATTCCAACCACCATTATTGTAAAATTGGTACTACAAACTATGAAATTAAAGTGTTCTAGGATCCCTGTTTCAATTCATCTACTCCACATCAACATAGTATATAGTACTACTGTACTATTATTAGTCACATAAGTTGAGTATATATTACACCTAAACATACCAAAAATGCAACTGTAATGCAAAGATTGCAT